>WNGS01167738.1:112952-137808 GCA_020271785.1 Procambarus virginalis | reverse complement strand
TGAGATGCCGGAGTCTTCCTGACTGGCAGACTGCCCTATCTTTGTTGGAGGCTTGGATTCGTTTTGTCAAACCTGCACGCTTCAATGGCGGGAGTTGACTATGGACATTCAGGTTTACCTGGGGAGCGAGTTTGAGCACCTCAATACGTGCTTGTTCGCCCCGTCCTTCCACATGATGTCGGCCAGGTGCAGCTTCACGTGCAGGTTCCCTCCCTTTCGGCATCCCTGGTGTCTGGTGGACTTGCATCGGCTGCCTTGTTGAAGTTGTATGCGCTGGTTCTGAAGGAGGAGGTGTCTCTGTTCTTTACTTCTCATCTCTTGTGTCGATAGGCGGTACTCATCCACTCTTTGGAATCTGCTTGGGCCCTGACTTAGATTTTCATCCCCTTTTTGTCCATTGCTGTTTGCAGAGTCTGCTGTGGTGCATTTTCTGCCGTGGTTTCGTCTAGTTGTCGGCTTGTCGGACTTGTTGGTGCTCTGGGGGCCCCATGGTGGTCCTGCCCAGAAGGGTCGTGTCAGGGCTCAAAGTTTCTTCGGTCATCGTAAGCCAGTAGTACCAGATTCAGGCCCGGTCCCTCCTGCAGAGCCGTCGGCATTTGGTCGGCGCGGTGATCACCCTGAGCGTCAGTCGGGTTCTCGTAAGGGTCGTTGGCTTTTTTGCGGTTCGCCCCATTGATGGAGCGATAGGGGGGGGGGGAGGGCAACACTGTTTGCTCTTGCGTAGTTCCATGATTCATGTGCATTTCAAGTCATTTACTCCTGCCTGCGGTGGCGTTGGGTGGTCTCTCCTCCTTCGGGAGGATCGGGGCTGGCAGGGCGGGCCTCTTTCCCTGCGCCTTGTCGGGTCATCCTGGAGTAGGTTCACTTGGGCGTGGTCGAAACGATGGCATCCCTTAGGTGGGTTTCCCGCCTGTTTTCAGTTCCGAATTGGGACTGTGCAGATCTGCGGTTCATTCTGGACTTGTCCATCTGAACCCCAAGGTCTTTTGCCCTCCTTTCGTATGACCACTCTGTCTCGAGTCCGCCTGCTTTTGGCATTCAGTGCTTGGTGTCTCTGGACCTCCGAAACTTGAATTGGCACGTCCGATTCATCTGGGGTTCAAGGATTGGTTTGGTTTTGTAGTGGGGCGACAGGCTTACAGTTTCGTTGCTTTCTATTCGGTTTGAATCTGGCACCTCATGTGTTCACACGCCTTACCCCGAGTTGTGGTGGCCCGTTTACATCTGTTAGGGGGTTCGGGTTCTGGCTTACCTCGACGACTGACTGGTTTGGGCTTCCAGCCAGTCAGCGTGCCTGCTTGTCAGGGATTTGGTTCTTTTCCAGCTCGCTGGGTTTGGGTTCTTGGTGAACTGGAGGAAGTCCCATTTGGTTCCCTCTCAGGTTTGGACTTGGCTGGGTCTTATGTGGGACTCTCGGACCTCTTCTTTATCTCTCCCTCCCGTGGCATTGTTGCACCTGTGGTCCCTCACCTGTGACTGTTTTTGGAGGGCACCCGGGTCACTCGTCGGTTGTTCGAGCAGTTGTGCGGAAGTCTGAACTTCATACTCGTTAGGTCGGATCTGGCTTCGGCGCTGTTCTGGTGCCTTCAGGGATGTTCCTTCTGCTGCTGTCGCAATCACTGGGTTCAGACACCCGGGGGCCTTGTGTCGGCTGCTGCGTTGCCGGCTTCCACTTTGGGTTTTTCGGGGTTCTGTGCCAGGTGCCTCTACGAGCCCTCACTTGATTTATTCACGGATGCCTCGTCTCTCAGCTGGGGTTTTGTGACCAGTGCTCACCAGGCGGCCAGGGTCGGTGGGGTCCGACCTTCCATTGGGCTCGAAGCACGGCGCGGGAGTTTGCGGCAATGTGGCATTCGCTTGAAAGGGTTGATGTCACTCGTGGAGCAACAATCTGGCTCCATTCAGACTGCTCCTCTGTGGTTCATTGTCTGAACCGCAGGGGTTCAATGCGGTCCTTGGTTTTTGGGGCTGGTCGCTTCGGGTGACTCGTCTGCTGAGTTTCTGGGGCGGTTCACGTTCAGGAAGTGCCAAACATCTTGGAGATTTTCAATGCCATTTTCTGGGTGAGACCCAGAGGCTCCCCAGCATTCCTCTCTTCCTCCGGTTGACAGTTTTTCACATTTCTGATATTCAGCCTCTGAACTGCTGAACTGTTGTTGGGTAGCCGGCATAGAGGTCTGGGACCCCCCCCCTTCCCCCTCCCTTGGAGGGGGGAGTTGTACAGATGGCTGTGTGGCGGCTGTGGTGAAGTCATGCTCGTTTGCTCGTTTTCAATTGGGGAGTTCTGCTTGCTAGTTCGGCTTTCGGTCTGCAAGTTTTAACCAGCCAGCTGTAGTTTGTTTTGGAATTCCTACCTTTCTGGGTGCCTGACCTGGTAGATGGCAAACATAGACTGCTTCCAATTACACGGTGTCTTTAGGCCATTGCTCCTTGTGCCTCTCTTGAGGGGGGCCAGGTTCCCGCTCTGGTCCCCGGTAGGCCTATAACTCCATTGATCGACTATTGCTATGGTCTAATATATGCATATCAGCCCGGTACTGAGTCTCACTCAGAAAATAGCGGTTCATTACATTCAACATCGATTTTTTTACCTGGTTACTTGCCAAAGTCCTCCTTATGCCAAACACCATTGCCTCCTAGCAGTGGGTTTTGTTGGACCCACTGTTGTTAATCAAAGCTTTCTTTAATAGTTGCCCTTTTTCTTGTGCCATTGAGGCCTCCTAGTCACTTGATCATGGTTATGATCCTGGTTATGTTTTCCCTTCGGTTCCAGAAAGCTTTGTTAATCAAAGCTTTCTTTAATAGTTGCCCTTTTTCTTGTGCCATTGAGGCCTTCCTAGTCACTTGATCATGGTTATGATCCTGGTTATGTTTTCCCTTCGGTTCCAGATTTTCTCATTTCTAGAGGACCTGATATTAAAGATTGTATTCTTCATTGTTCAGGCCAGTAGTAATCATGGCAGGGAGCTTCACTCCCTCTTTGGGCATCATTAGTGAAGAATGAAACATCTGTCTTTCAGCACGAGTCTATTGTCATGTGTGTCCATTCTTCCTCCTGTCTCCGTGCTTCTTGTCCTCTTCATATTTTGCCCCTCTTTTTTATTCCTCCTACACTAGCTCTAGTTTGAAGGGTATAACACCCACTGAAGAGTGTGATCAAGCTAAGTCAGCTTTTGGTTTACACTTACGCTCATGATTTTGAAAAGTGTGTGACACACTCCAAATTCTTTTCCACATTGTCTTGCTAATAGATCCAGACCAGATGTCGAACTGGACTTTAGCCATGTGTGACCTACCTACTCTGCCACGACCAAAGTAGCACTGTGTGGCTTTAGTATGTCTCTCTACCAATCTATACAACTTTATAACTCAAGTGCTCCACTCTTTTTTCTGTGTGTTTTCTGTAACTGAGCAATGGAGAGTTAGATCAGAGAGCACCCAAGGAGGTCTAGCTTAGATATAGTGCACTAAGTGGAATTAAATACTTTCTGGGCAGAGCCTTCAGTTATTCTAATTTCCATCCATTGGGTTCAACGTGTGTGAAGCATCCTTGGATGACTGGACAACAAGTTTGGACCACCATCTTCTCTTGTACTCTGTTGTGGTGGCTTGTGCTGCCACCTGGTGGTGGTCAGTGTGGCAGCTAGCTACAGTACTAACAAACACTGTAGTTTACAGTGAAATAATTAGTTTTTTGTTACAATAATTCTACTTCTCACTCTTGGAAGAGTTTTTTGAGTGAATTGTTGTGACTATCTGATAACATATGGTAGCTCAGTGGTGAACTGAGTTAGACTCTCCAGCGCTTCCATCCCCTTTTTTCTTTGGTAACACCATTGGCAAAATTCCTCAATGCTGTTGGAAGACACATCACTATAAAGTCTGGCAAGCAAATTGAGTCCTAGTGGATCTGTCTGGCTCTAGATAGTTGGGAAATTCAACACAACATTTTAGGTATGGAAGGAATTCACAAAGCACTTTCCATGACCACAAGAATTTACAAATCTGGTTCAGACCACTAGTGGGCTATTCTACTTGCAGAGAACTATATAATTAGAAAGATTAGACAAATCATAATATTGGTATGAATTCATGGCTTACAAGCATCATCTAGTGGTTGATTGATTGATGAAGATTAAGCCACCCAAAAGGTGGCATGGGCATGAATAGCCCATAAGTGGTAGATCATCTAGTGGAGTACGTATTCACGATCTCCTGGGTTATACCAGAGATTCCACAACAGCCATTAAAAAGGGCACACTACAACTAACCCACTCAGATGTAAATGAAAGTGATGACATTTCTCTGCCTCTCTTCCCTCAGTTTCGACTTGACAAGGGTCTAGGATGGACTGAAACATTGCTACTTTTATTTCCATATGTGTGGGCCAGGTTATTTTCGAGTCACGTTTTGTGACTTATTCTCAGCACAATACAAAATATGCCCAAGAATGGCCAGTCACTACATGGATTAAGAGAACTGTCAACATAATTAGACATTTTAACTTAAAAAAACTGAAATATTGTACCTTCAATAAGTAAACCAAGATTTAACACCATTATCCCATGCAATCTTTAAAAGTGTAAAGAAAAGAATAAAGTATAATGGAAATGAAATAATAAAAGGTGCATTTTCTAACCTAAGTAGAGACACCAAGGATAAGGTGCAAGTCCTAGAATAATATTGCTGCATATTGCTGATGTACAGCCCAAAAGTGCTAATGCGGAGTCATCCATTTGCAGTCGATAGCTGAGCAGCGGAAGAACGGTAGATACAGCTGAAAGGAATCATAACACTTCTTGTACATAATTCTGTACTTATATTCACATACATCACTCATAAAGCATATATGATTATGCCCAAAAGGCTTTCCACATTACTGGCTTTCTATAATTAACATTTTATCTACCTATTATTATTCCACTGCAACAAGTTCAAATAATCATTAATCCATTATCTGTGAGGTAGCTTATCATACATGCCGTTCTACAGATAATGTATCAGCTAAGTAACTGAAAATGGGCAACAATTCATGTGTCATAATATCAGAAATGAACAGGCACAGCTCCACCAAAAGTTGTACACAACTGCCGTGATGCAAGGGCACCTGATCCCACTAGTCTCATTTGCAAAGATACCTTAGCAAGCTTTTATTAGAGGCAATTTTTTTAAATATCACAAGACAGTTAAAGGTATTCTATTAAACATGAAATGCATATGTTTTAAAACAATGCCATAAAGAAGTAAATTTGCCATTATAACCCTAATTGTTTTAAAGTTGAAAATTCTTTATATGTGAATTGAGATGCAAGGTTTGGTTTGAGAGACCTGGTGCTTCTCCTAAAGCAGTGCTTCCCAACATTTTTGGACTCACAAGCCTATGATGACCAAACCACACAAACCATGTTTTTGTTATGCATTCTTTACCTACAGTTAAAGCTTTACAGTTTTATTCAGGCAGTTAACACTTTCGCACTTAGGGCGAGCGAGCGCCAGACCACCCTAAGGAGGCCGCATTCCACATGAGCACTCGGTAATACTGAAAAGTGTATACTCTTTTCAATTTCATCACTTCAATTCTTGTCCTAGGTCTTTCATTTTGGTATCAATGTGTTCGTAATAGAATTCCTACAGAAGTATATGCATATAAAGCCCGCATACCATCCGCACCAAACCGAGATTTTTTACATTTTTGACACACCAATGCATCATTCCCGCACATTCATTTAATAAATTTTTTGACACCATACTGCATCGTCCCCGAGTGTTAAGTGGTAAGTGAAAATGTTAAGTAAAATAATAAAGTTATTGAAATAGTACACGTAATTGAAAACTAATTAGCTAGAGCGTAATATACAAGATTTAGAAAGAAATGGAATCATTGAATTATATGGATAATATTTAAGCAAATAATTTAACAAATTTAACTAATTTAGATACAAATTTAGTATTGAACACTGTATTATGGAATTAAATACATTACAATTATCCATAATATCATAATAATAAATGAAAAAGATTGAGCTAAAATTAGGTACGCTTTAATTGATCATTTTGTAACAAGTTAACAGATTGTCAGAATAAAATCAATAATAAATAATATCAACCATTCAGAATGAAGCGATTGTTAGATATAATAATTATTTATATTATTTTATGAAAAATTATGATGATAATTAATAATGTTGAAATAATAGTAAGCTAAAAAAATAATGAAAACTAACATATGACTGCAAAATCTTGCAACTGTGTACAATGAAAATGTAATTTCATGAATTAAGAATGAAGTACAGTACTGTAGTTGATAATTTAGCAGGAAAACTTTATGCATGATACAAATATCATTTTGATTACAGTATGAATATTAATGATTTTGATACACAAGGTAGTGGTAGAATAAATTGATAGTAATGGAGCGTATGCAGTCCCTTTAAACACAGCAAATAACTGCTTTCCAATATAGAGATTTGTGATAATATTGCAACAAGTACAATGTGGCATTATTTGCTGAATACGGTGCACTATCTAGGAGCTTCGAGCCTCCTAGAGCCCAGGTGAATGGAATTATTTGGTGAAGTTTTGAGTCTCTCAGGCTGGGGTTGGCTAAGATGAGCTGATGCCTTTTTGAGTGTTCTAATATCTCACAGGCTCCACTAGTGACAGCAGTCTTTCATTTTATTTATAGGTTCTCTATAACAGCTCTCATCTTTCTCTGTTAGTAGAGTATTCCTTACTACCTGCTAGGTCATCTGCAATGATAAATGATGACTTTATTGTATAGTGTATAACTTCCAGGAAGCTTCCTTGTCCAGGGTCCTGAAAGCTACAGGAATCTTCGTTAACTTTGCATACAGCACCAAAATTAATGTGTGCCTCTGATGATAGGCTTCGGTCTGCTTCCAGATCTTTTTTTTGTTCTGACTCAAGCATTGTATACTAATGTTGGGAACAGGAAGCCTGTTGGGCTTATCAAGGCTCTCCTACCCAGACTATCGTTTCCAGCCACCCATCCAGTTACTGGCCAAACCCAAAGGTGCTTAACCAACTGACCAAGTCACGAGTGCATCATCCACTGTGTCATTACCTCGTATGAAAGCCTGAAATATAAACAACATTTTGATACCTTACCCATTAAACTATCTCAAATGAAAACAAAGTTGTACGTCCTGTATGAGAATGAATAAACTATTATCATTTGTTGATAGAATTGTGTGTCATGATTTTTGTAACTATTGTAATTAGAAACTATTTGTAACTATTTGTAATTAGAACAATATACTGTATAGTTTCTCAAAAAACTATGACTGATTATTAAGAAAGAGTACATTATGCAATATATTAAATATAAAGAGAAATTCTATATTTGTTAATGCATATGACCTACAAAAGCTGAAATAGCCTTGTTTGAATCCAACAGTATGTTGTAATTTGACATTTTTGTAAGTGTTTGCAAACAATAAGGTGACAATGCTGAGCAACTCTAAACACCCACAACATGTTAACTGGTCTATACAGGTCAACTTACCTATGATGCTTGAGAGCATTCCAACTAGATTAAGATGAACGAACTGGTTGTAGTCCCAGCCAAATTTTCGTTTGGTATACAAGTATGCCATATTAATGGCACCTGGAAAAACAGAGATAAGAGTCATGTGAAAAGTACCCTTCTGAACAGAATCATTTCTTACTCCTTAACCCTTAAACGGTTCAACCAAATAAAGGTCCTATAACACGGTGTGCATGACAAAAATTAGTTCACAAAATTTATGTAAAATAATCACAACTGACAATTTAAACACAGGAGGTAATCAGCGATGGTACATGTTAAGGTAAGATTAACTGTCAAATGAGCAACATTATGTACAGACAAGTGAGACAACATTCTGGTACTAACATCACAGGGATCTTTTCAAACTGTCCTTCCAAAGTCACTATTTGTGTTGGGGAAGCCGTTGGCAAAAAAGCTCAGTCCAACCAAGAATAACCAAAACAGGTATACATAAAAACTCAAAAGTCTATAGTAGTCTAGATTCTCAGCTCACAATTGAGGGACCCGGGTTCAATTCCCGGGCAGGACAGAAATGGTTGCCACATTTCCTTTCATCTATTGCCTCTGTTCACCTCATAGTAAAATAGGTCCCCTGAGATTTAGGCGATTACTGTGGGTTGCATCCTAGGAAAGGTCAAGAGTTGGCCTAGGAGGGGGGGGGGGGGGAACTGTGATAAGCCTAACTGCAGGTTTCCTGTCCATAACAATAAAAATCATATCTTCTCTTGGTGTTACAGGGGACCAGCAACAGAAAGCTCCAGCTACCTGCTCACTTGCCTGCTTGGCATCTCTTGGTGTTACAGGGGACCAGCAACAGAAAGCTCCAGCTAACTGCTCACTTGCCTGCTTGGCATCTCTTGGTGTTACAGGGGACCAGCAACAGAAAGCTCCAGCTACCTGCTCACTTGCCTGCTTGGCATCTCTTGGTGTTACAGGTGACCAGCAACAGAAAGCTCCAGCTACCTGCTCACTTGCCTGCTTGGCATCTCTTGGTGTTACAGGGACCAGCAGCAGAAAGCTCCAGCTAACTGCTCACTTGCCTGCTTGGCATCTCTTGGTGTTACAGGTGACCAGCAACAGAAAGCTCCAGCTACCTGCTCACTTGCCTGCTTGGCAAATGAGCAGGCAAATCACCTACACTAACCTACCACCAGGTGGCGACTCCATGCACACTTCACGAGTCCCAAAATTAGATTTTTTACATACAGTACTGATGTACAATACCAAAGTTTGTGCACACAGCAGGCAGAGCATGGAACTAGAACACTTAAGGAACTGGAAGCAACTAACTAATTCTGCTCAAAAGATGCATTTCATAGTGACTAAAAGTCTTATTTTTGAGCAATCACATTTGATTGTTTCCTTTGGTAAGAATCTGAAATTGAGGAAAGTATTGAAAATGGGATAAGACCTTCCAGTGGTTTAAAGCAGTGCCCAAAAGAAGCTCAAGAGTAAAGAGTGATTAATAAGATGCTCAAAATATTGGTCTGAGCAAAACATGGCAGAGAAAATTCTCTGCATTTGAAGAAGTTATATCAAGCATGTGCCAAAGGATATGGATTGGCTAACTTAGCATGACTAATCTGTACAGCAGCTGGGAAATGAACATGGAACATTTGAACATGCAAGTGTAAACTTAGGGTAGAGAAACAAGCTGCCTGATATGAGGGAAAGAGGCCAAATAACATCAAAGGGAACAGAAAGAAGAAAGTGATGCGTCCTAAGATGCAAAACCCAAGTCATAATAACAATGATACCCGTCCAAAAAGTGCACTTCATTCTTAGTGACAAAGCTTGGGATTGGATTATAAGAAGGTGCAGCCTAAGGCCTCTCCTACATTAAGGAATCAAGACCCCTGTAAATTTCAACAAGAGACCATGTAGGATCTAAAGGATTATGTGAAGGATGAATGTGGAAGAAGGTCATACTGAGTTGTAGAAAAGAAGATCAAGAAAGGTCGACACCGAAACCAGAAATCGACTTGGTAACGTTCCGATAGCCAACCTATATAAAGCTATCATAGTAATCATTAGCATCCTCCTTTCACAACCAAAAAAACAGCATTGAATGTAATGAAATGCCATTTTTTGGTTGAGTCCTGGAGGCCCTCCAGAGCTATCCAGGCTGAATGGATATGTATAACTTTCTGGCATCAAAGTGCTTGGAGTTCTAGCATACCGGAGACCACGAGCCAGAACCTGGCCCCCTCAGAGAGGCACAAGGAGCAATGGACTATAGAAACCCCACACTCTGGTTAGGAGCATTCTATTTCTGCCATCGACCGGGACAGGAACCCAGAAAGGAAGGCACCCCAAAACAAACCCCTATTCTGGTGAAAATATTGCTACTGAAAGCCGATCGAGTGGACAGAACTCCCCAAACAAAATTATCAAACTAGCATGACGTCATCACATCGCCACACTGCAGACCATCCACGCCGGCGATCCAACCTGCAGTTCTTAGGCTGGATGTCAAAATACATAAAAAACACGCCGACAGGAGGGAGGGAGGGATGCTGGGGAGACTCACCCACCGGGAGACTCCGGGACTCACCCAGAAAATGGTGTTTCATTACATACAACGCTGGTTTTCTGGGGGGAGCCCCGTCGGCTCCCTGGAGCTACCTCACCACAGATAAGGAAATAGAGGGAAGGATCCTGGATGCGGACGCCACGCGCCCTAACCTAAAAAAATAAGACCACACACGAAACTAAAAGACCCTGCAGACAACCCTGCAGACCCGAACCCCAGAACAGTAAAGAGGGAAGAAAGGGAACCCGGTCAAACCAAAACACGTCCATGACTCCAGAGGCCAAGATGTGCAGAGAACAGCAAAGAACCGCAACCGAACAACAAAGGAAGCACCCCTGGTCTGACCAACCAGGCAGCAACCCAAGGACCAAAACAAGGAGAAGAAAGAAAATAGACCACCCGGGCCAACGACCAGGACGCCACCGAAAACGCAACAGCAAGCCGGAGGTGAAACAACGCCCAAGACAGCAAGTGGAATCGGAACAGGAGGAACAGCAACACCGAACTCAAGTTGGAGCGGCTCCCTACAGCGCCACCCAAGACGAGGCGACAGTACCCGGTACCAGATGACGGTCCCGGAACAACCCCAAAGGGAAAGACAAAACAACCCTGTCAGAGACCGAAGGACACTTCACAGTGATAGGAAAACCGGAAGGACCACCAGAAACTACACACCGCCGCCGAGACAAAGCCACCAATGCCCCACAAGCGACGAGAAACTAGAGACAAAAACCAGAGATGCGAAGACTCGAGGGGAAGAACAAACCAGCACTGTACAGGGCTGGAGCGATCCACAAAAGAGGTGGAGCCGTGAGAAGACCCACAGGACCGTAACAGAGTAAAGCAGCAGGTCTTGCCAAGGCAGGCAAAAACCAGAAGGAACGACCGCCAGGGAAACCAGGAACCCAACCCCAGGGAGCTGAAAAGAAACCAATCTGGTCGAGCAGACACGCCTCGTCTGGGAGGAACTTCTTCCCCCCCCCCAGGACCCCTGAAGGACCAACAAGGCCAAACACCAAGGAGCCAGGGCCAAGGCAGATGCCAACGTGGAAAACGAGTACCACAAACGAAAGCGTGAGATGCTAAGCAAAAGACAGCTACCACGCAACCCAAGGAGCAGCGCAACCAGCTCCAGCAGGGAAGAACGACGCATGCGTCCCCAAGGTATACATGAGGAGAACAATGCAGGATGTGAACTGCAGGAAAACAAAAACACATGTTCCGGAAAAGGAACAAAGAAAAGCTGGACCCAGGACCGGAATCCCAGCTACCAGTCCTAAGAAAAGGAACCAGTAGGGCAGGAGCGGTGGATCGGAAGTCCATATCCCCCCACACAGTGCAACACAGAAGCCTGTAGTGAGATACAAAGAGTAAGTGAAGGAACTCAGAAGGAAGTCCAAAAGCACGGAACTGAACATGGACAGAAGCCCACCTCAGCACCTAACATCAGTATAGCCAATAAGTACCGACCCAGATACACAGCCATGTGTAGCACAGGATGAAAAAATGGAAATAGGCAAGGCAAACCCCCGAATATGGACAAAGTAGCAGCCGGTAACACAACGTACACAACCAACCACAAAGTGTGTAGTGGAGGTCACACATACACCGAGGGACACCCTGGAAATCAGGGTGCAGCCAGGCACCGAAGATAGGCAAGGAAAAAGTAACCAGAGATCAGAGACCAAGCAAGGAAGCAGGACACAGAAGCACGGACCGAGGGAACGATGGAGTGTCCAAATACAGGGAAAAGACCCAGGTGTGAAAAATTTAACAAAACCAGCGTTGAATGTAATGAAACGCCATTTTCTGGGTGAGACCAAGAGGCTCCCCTGGAGCTATACCAGGCTGATGTGTATATATTAGACCATGGCAACAGTCAATCGAAGGAGTTCTAAGCCTACCGAGGACCAGAGCTAGAACCTGGTCCCCTCAAGAGAGGCATGAGGAGCAATGGCCTAAACACACCCCCATGTAATTGGAAGCAGTCTGCCATCTACCAGGTCATGCACCCAAAAAGGTAAGAATTCCAAAACAACTACTGCTGATCAAATAAATTACAAACTGAAAACCGAACTAGCAACATTACTCCCCAATCAAAACCAAGGAAACAAGTATGACGTCATCACAAACGCCGCACATCCATCTGCGCAACCCACCCCTCTCCGGGAGGGGGAAGGGGGGAGGGTTCCCAGACCTCCATGCCGGCAACTCTCCTTAGTTCAGAGGCTGAGTATCAAAAAGCGTGAAAAAACGCCGACTGGAGGGAGGGAGGGATGCCGGGGAGCCACCGGGTCTCACCCAGAAAATGGCGTTTCATTACACTCAACGCTGGTTTTCTGTGGAGAGCCCCTTTGGCTTCCCGGAGTTACCTAACCAAAGACAAAGAAAAAGAGGGATTTACCCGGGAGGTGGTCGTCACTCGCTCCTCAACTCGAAGTCGAGACAAATGGCTGCAACCTGTGACTCGAGGCTGCACACGCCAGAGAAGGCCCAGGAACAAAAACGAGATACCGTGCAGCAAGGAACCTGTTTGGCCTCCATAAGCCCCATGCCCGAATGTCAGCCCCATGCCCGAATGTCAGCCCAGGACATATTCCCAAAAACAGCAGCCAAAGCCGCGAACTTACAAACGTCGTGGGCACAGGGATAGACTCGCAGGCTGGCTGGACCTAATAATCCTGCAGACAACCTGGTAGAACCGCACCTTGGAACAGGGAAGAAGGGAAACTGGGTCCACCCAAAGCGTGTCCCCTGCCACAGAGGCCGTGGTGCGCAGATACTGACGAAGAGTCGCAACTGGGCACAAAACATGATGCACCCCCGGCCGATACAACCAAGCATCAACAACACGCATACTGGCTGGGAGCCCACACCAGCCAGTCGTCGAGGTAAGCCAGAACCTGAACCCCTAACAGAAGCAAACAGGTCACCACGACCTGGTAAGGTGTGTGAACACTCAAGGTGCCAGATTCAAGCCGAATGGAAGGCAATGAAAGCAGTAAGCTTGACGCCCCAAGACAAAACAGAGCCAATCACTGAACCCCAGATGAATTGGGACGCATACAATAAAATTATAAAACCAAGACGCGTCTCGGAGGTCCAGAGACACCATCCAGACACCCCAGGGCCAAAAGCAGCCGGACCTGAGACAGAGTGGTCATCCGAAAGGAAGGGCAAAAGTCCCAGGGATTCAGACTAGACAAGTCCAGTATGAATCACAAATCTGCACAGTCCCGTTTCGGAACTGAAAACCGGTGGAAACCCACCTGAGGGACGTTGTCGTTTCGACCACACCCAAGCGAACCCACCCCCGGATAACCTGACAGAGCACAGGAGAAGAGGCCTGCCCTGCTAGTCCTGATCCCCCCCGAAGGAGGAGGAGCGACCCAATGCCACCACAGGTTGGAGGAAATGACCCGAAATGCCCACGAATTGTGGAACCAGGTGAGAGCAAACAGCGCGAGCCTCCCCCCCTATCACCACGTCAACGGGGCAACCCGCGAAAGGGTCAACGACCCCTACGAGAGCCCAACCGACGCTAAGAGCGATCACTGCGCTGACCAGAACGCCGACGGCTCCAGGGGAGGTGCCGGCCCCGAATCTGACACTACTGGCTTACAACGACTAAAGGAACCCAGACACCTGGCATGACTCTTCCAGGCAGTACCTTCATGGCCCCCCCAGAGATCCTACAAGTCCGACAAAGGCCGTCACAGGATGAAGCCGCCTGCAGAACAAGCACCACCGCAGACTCTGCAAACAGCAATGGACAAAAAGGTGATGAAAATCTAAGAGCCAGGGCCCAAGACAATTCCAAAATTTGGACGAGCACCACCTGTCAGCACGCGAGGTGAGAAGCGAAGAACAGACACCGCCTCCCTCAGAAACGGCGCATACAACTTCACCAAGCAGCCGACGCCTGAACTGCCGAAGCAAGCACACCGGACCCTGGCCCGGAACCCAGCTCCTCCACACCCAGCACGAGACAGTCCAAAGACAGCTAGCTTCAGCAGGGAAAAGACGCGCAAAACCGAAGCCAAGTGCCCACGGGCGCACAAATCCTCGGCCACCAGGGATACCGCAAGGGAACCTGCACGTGAAGCCGCACCTGGCCGACATCATAAGGAAGGACGGGAGCGAATTAGCACACCTTGAGGTGCTCCAACTCACCCCCCAGGAAAACCTGAATGACCATAAGCAACTCTCGCCATTCAAGTGCGGATTCCAATAGGACGAATGCCAAGCCCCCAAAGAAGAAAAGGCAGTCTGCCAGCCAGAAAGACTCCGGCACTTTGTAACGCACCCAATAAAGAAAAAGAAGAGCCAAACTCAAAAAGAAGGCTTCATTATCGAGGCATAATCCGAGTCTCGCAGGAGGTAAGCCGCAAGGGGCCTCCCACACCTTCCTCGGTAGGATGTGGGAAGCCAAAAAAACTCCAGAAGAGGGAACCAAAGACCCCAAGGGAACGTGGACCCAAACCCGGGGAGGAGTCGAACTCTTAACAAAATCGTACAGGGAGGGGGAAAGGAAAAACCCCTCCCCCTGTAACAACAAGCCCTGCACCGAGGGTACCAAACACCCAAACAGGGACAAGTGGGGCTTAGGCCCCCTCTAAGTCAACTTCTCCCCAGCCCCGGAATCCTCTACATCAGGACCCTGGGCCGAGCCATCCTCCAAACCCTCTGCCTTTGGAGAAAAAGCAGAGTCCACTGGAAAAGCAGGGATGAAGGGGGCCCGCTGGCGAAAAGCTCCGGCAGGAGGACCAGGCTCGAATGCCTCTGCCGCCGATCCAGAAGGGACAATCCCCGAAGCCACCCGAGTCTCACTACAGTATAATTCAGTGGGGCAGCTACAGAGCAACCAGAAAAGCAACCAACCTCGCACGTTGCTGCAACTTAAACCTTGCATGCAACGCTAAAGCTGCCTGCACCAAAATATCAGTCTTAGTGGACTGGGTGAATGGAGTACAAGCAAAGAACACCACTCGCAGGACTCCGGTTCATAAGTGTCACTGACCCCAACAAGCAGCAAGGCTGAGGCAGACGGTGAGTGTCACCCCAAAACAGAGGGACAGAGCAACCTTCAAACTCGCACAAGGCGAGGTGGGACTCGGATGTCTTCTACATTGGACCACTGAGCCCCAATGGGGGTTTCCAGGGCTCTTAGGCTGACTGCTAAGGGAAGCCCAGGCGAGGTACTGCTAACCAGTTATCCCAAAGCTACCAAGCAAACAATCTAAAAGCTGAACCCCCGTGACGTGTGCAAGCACGGGGACCTAGTGGAGGGCCACCAAAAACCTACCTGTGGTCCTATCGTCACACCTGGCAGACCCCCTTCCCCCACCAGGCAAAAGAAAAGAAAACCCCACAAAAGCACGTCTCCAGGAGAACAGAACCGGTCACTATGCGTATATCAGACAGCTGCACAGTACTTTGCACCCCAGCCAGCAACAAAACTACCTCCTAACCCAAGGGAAAACAGGAGTAAGAACCACCCCAGCTGAACCCCCCAAGGGCGGGCAATCACCGAGCAGCGACAGAACCACATGGAGGTAGCTGCTCCTGAACGGCTCATGGAAGATAACCCTGAGACCGCAAAGGCAGTACTTACAGGGCACCTAGGGACGGCGGCCCTAGGTGCATGCAGCCATAGTACTCTTGTGTTACTCCTGGCTCACACACCACCAAAACAGAACAACAACACTGCACGGGAGCACTGCGCAAAGAGTGGAGCCAGAGCGATCGATCATCGCCAACACAACAGCCTCTTGAACTGAGGAAAGTTGCCGACGTGGAGGTCTGGGACCCACCTGTCCCCCTTGCAGGGAGGGGGGGGGGGTTGCGCAGACAGATGCGCGGCATTTGTGGTGACATCATACTTATTTCTTTGGTTTTGATTGGGGAGTAATGTTGCTAGTTCGACTTTCGGTTTGCAATTTATTTGATCAGCAGTACAGGTAGTTTGTTAGGCCATTGCTCCTCGTGCCTCTCTTGAGGGGGCCAGGTTCTGGCTCTGGTCCCCAGTAGGCTTGGAACTCCTTCGAATGACTGTTGCCATGGTCTAATATATACATATCAGCCCGGTATAGTTCCGGGGAGCCGAAGGGGCTCTCCGCAGAAAAAGCACCAAAATGCGGGGCAGTGCCCCACAGTACAACGAAGAACAAGATACATGGACAAAGTAAAGTCACAGAAGACACACGCAAGGTGTCCAAGCAAAACACACAACACCTAACAACCCTGTTAGAAGCCATCAACGCAACCCTGCCAAGCGAGGAAGTGACAGAGTAAACAAGGATGGAGTAGGGAACAAAAGCGGTACATGCATAAGGGGACACAGGAGGAAGCTGAGTACCCAAATGAACCACAGACATTAAAAAGAACCTGATCAATGTCAGAGGAGGTAGGAAATGGAATGCACTAGTAAGAGATGTGGTGGAGGCAGACTCCACACACAGTTGCAATTGTAGATAATAGAGAGCCCAGTAGGCTCAGAAAACTGCACACCTGCCTACCGACAGTTGAGAGGCAGGACCAAAGAGCCAGAGCTCAGCCCCTGCAAGCACAACTAGGCAAGTACCCAACCAAAAGTCGAGAACCAGCACCTGGTTGATGGGGTTCTGGGAGTTCTTCTACTCCCCAAGCCCGGCCCGAGGCCAGGCTCGACTTGTGAGAGTTTGATCCACCAGGCTGTTGCTTGGAGCGGCCCGCAGAGCCACATACCCACCACAGCCCGGCTGATCCGGGACTTCTCTTAGGAAACAGTTCAGTTTTCTCTTGAAGATGTCCACGGTTGTTCCGGCAATATTTCTTATAGTCGCTGGGAGGACGTTGAACAACCGCGGACCTCTGATGTTTATACAGTGCTCTCTGATTGTGCCTATGGCACCTCTGCTCTTCACTGGTTCAATCTTGCATTTTCTTCCATATCGTTCACTCCAGTACGTTGTTATTTTACTGTGTAGATTTGGGACCTGGCCCTCCAGTATTTTCCACGTGTATATTATTTGGTATCTCTCTCGTCTCCTTTCTAGAGAGTACATTTGGAGAGCTTTGAGACGATCCCAATAATTTAGGTGTTTTATCTCGTCTATGCGTGCCGTATATGTTCTCTGTATTCCCTCTATTTCAGCAATCTCTCCTGCTCTGAAGGGGGAAGTGAGTACTGAGCAGTATTCGAGACGGGACAACACAAGTGACTTGAAGAGTACAACCATTGTGATGGGATCCCTGGATTTGAAAGTTCTCGTAATCCATCCGATCATTTTTCTGGCTGATGCGATATTTGCTTGGTTATGCTCCCTAAACGTTAGATCGTCGGACATCATTATTCCCAAATCCTTGACATGCTGTTTTTCTACTATGGGAAGATTTGATTGTGTTTTGTACCCTGTATTATGTTTCAGATCCTCATTTTTGCCGTACCTGAGTACCTGAAATTTATCACTGTTAAACATCATATTATTTTCTGCTGCCCAATCGAAAACTTTGTTGACATCTGTTTGTAGTTTTTCAATGTCTTCAGCAGAGGTAATTTTCATGCTGATTTTTGTGTCATCTGCGAAGGATGACACGAAGCTGTGACGTGTATTTTTGTCTATATCAGATATGAGAATAAGGAACAGTAGCGGTGCAAGGACTGTACCTTGAGGTACAGAGCTTTTAACATCGCTTGGACTCGATTTTATCTGATTGACTGTTACTCTTTGTGTTCTGTTCGACAGGAAATTGAGTATCCAGCGTCCTACTTTTCCAGTTATTCCCATTGACCTCATTTTGTGAGCTATCACCCCATGGTCACATTTGTCGAAAGCCTTTGCAAAGTCTGTGTATACAACATCTGCATTTTGCTTTTCTTCTAGGGCTTCTGTGATTTTGTCATAGTGGTTGAGTAACTGTGACAGACAGGATCTTCCCGCTCTAAATCCATGTTGTCCTGGATTGTGCAATTCATTGTTTTCCATAAAACTAGAAATTTGATTCCTAATCACTCTTTCAAACACTTTTATTATGTGTGATGTTAGTGCAACTGGCCTATAATTTTTTGCCAAGGCTTTACTCCCCCCCTTGTGCAACGGAGCTATATCTGCAGATTTAAGTGCTGCTGGTATCTCCCCTGTATCCAGGCTCTTTCTCCATATTACGCTGAGTGCTCTCGCTACTGGTACTTTACATTTCTTTATGAATATTGAATTCCATGAGTCAGGCCCAGGGGCTGAGTGCATGGGCATATTGTCAATTTCTCTTTCAAAGTCTTCCGAGTTTGTGGTAATATCCGTTATATTATCTGCAGCTTGAATGTCATTCATAAAGAAGCTGTCTGGGTCATCAACTTTCATGTTGTTAATTGGTGTGCTAAACATAGCCTCATACTGGCTTCTTAGAATTTCACTAATCTCTTTGTTGTCCTCTGTGTACGTACCTTCATTTGTAATTAACGGTCCAATACTGGTCGAGGTTTTGGATTTTGATTTAGCGTATGTGAAAAAATATTTCGGATTTTTCCTTATCTCTTGTATAGCTCTCTGTTCCAATTCCATTTCCTCAGACTCATATGATCGCTTCAACGTTTGTTCGATTTCTTCGATCTCCCTGCTTAGGCTTATTTTCCTTGCTTGTGATAGTTGTGTCTGCCGAAGCATTTCCGTTATTTTTTTCCTTCTCCTGTACAGTCGTCTGCGTTCTCTTTCTAGAGTGTTCCTCTTTCTGCCCCTCCTCACAGGCACGTGCTTCAAGCAGACCTTGTAAGCTTCAGCTGTCAGTTGAGCTATTCCCTGTGTGGGAGTTTTGTCGCTTAAGACCGTCTCCCATTGAATGGTTGAAAGGTCTACATTTATTTTTTGCCAGTCAATCCTCTTATTGTTGAAATTGAATTGATTGAATATTCCTTCTCACTTGTTGGGTCTCTTAGATATACTACCGTTATTTATGCTAATTCGCACTTCAATGAGCTTATGGTCTGAGTATGAAGTATCTGAGATTGTGATGTCTCTGATTAGTTCATCATTGTTTGTGAATAACAAGTCTAGTGTGTTTTCGTTCCTAGTTGGTTCTATAATCTGTTGATTGAGCGAGAATTTGTCACAGAATCTCAAAAGTTCTCTGACCTGTGGCTGGTTATTTCCCGGGTCATTCCCTGCTATGATATTTGTGTTTGCCTGGCGACACCAGGCCGACAGAGTCGCCAGACATTACAATCTCACCTGCAGAGCAGAGACACGACCGTTCCCCAACACAGTCGAGCCGAGTAACATACCATGAGCATCGCTAGTGGTTTGCCGGACACGCCATGTGTACTAAAGGTTGTAGGCATAGTATGTACTTTCTCCTGAATAAAAATTTGAATTCGAAGTTGAAATATGTCTAGAGGTGCGTGCCCAGCAGAAGACGAGGTACAGTACAGAGGTGGAGGTGGCGCCACTCTGAGCCACCCCACAAGAAAAGCAGAGAAAAGAACGAAGTGACGATCCCACATATAAAATCCAGAATACCCCAGCATCTAGAGGGCTACGACTGGAGAGAGAAAATGAGCGAGAAGCCGTAGAAAATCGTGATAAACGATGCGGAACACACGAGTACATCGCCCAGAAACAAAACGAACACCCCGGCCCCAGCGCGCGAGTTACGAACCGCACCACCCGTCTACTGGGTGGCACTGCTCGTACACCAGCCGGACATACACATACAGGGGTACCTTGGTATAAGAGTTTAATCCATTCCTGGAGACAGCTCGTAACCCAAAAACTCATAAACCGAAGCTAATTTCCCCATAAGAAATAATGGGAAATGAATTAATCCGTTCCTGACTACCCAAAAACCTCACTTCAAACTAAATTTTATACCTAATTCATCTAAATCTATACTACAAAAGTATGTTCAAGTTATTACTTACCCTTGCTGATGACTCCAGTTGGTGTATGGAAGATGGTGAGTAGGGGGGGGGGAGGAGGATAGGTGTTACTGTTTGGAAAAGGAGTCCCCTTCCATTATAACATCAGGCAGTAAGGACCTCTCTGGAGTGCATTCTCTGGCATGTTTTGCCTGCATACCACTAGGTCCTGGTTGTGGCTCACTGCTCGATTTTCTCACAACAAAGCGGTCCATCGATGATTGTTTTTCACTTCTTCGCAAGATGTCTGTGTAGTGAGGCATCACATTGTCATTGAAAAGATTAATGCAACAGCCTACTACAGCTTTCTCTGGGTGAATCGTTTCAATAAAAGTTTGCATTTCTTCCCACATCTAAAGCCACTTCTTAATGGTTGCGGAAGGGACATTCGCTGCTGCCTCATCCTCCTTCACTGGAGAAACATCCTCAACTGTGTCTTCTTATTGTTTCTTTTGAAGGGCTTGGAATTCATCGGTGGTCAGTTCTTTGTTGTGTTCTTCCACCAACTCCTCCACATCATCACCATCCAATTCCAAGCCTATTTGCCAGCCCAGAGTAACAATTTCCTCAACAATAGGTACATCATTTACAGGCTCAAACCCCCTCAAAGTCTAGTTCTGTCACACATTCAGGCCCAATTTTCTCCAGCCAGAGATCAGGGTTCTTTGAGTCACTTCTTGCCAGGCTTTGTCAACGAGTTTTAAAGCACTACCAATGTTAAAATGGTGTTTCCGGAACTCTTTGAGGGTGAGTTTTGTGGCTTCAGTCACTTTCAAAACACTTCTGGAAAAGTGCCCTTTCATAAAGTTTCTTAAAATTCGCTATGATTTCCTGGTCCATAGGTTGAATTAGAGGAGTGGTGTTAGGAGGAAGGAACCTTACTGTGAGAAATTTACTATATCTGTGCAACAATTCATCTTCCAAGCCTGGAGGATGAGAAGGAGCATTGTCGAGGAGAAGCAGGGCCTTGAGTGGCAAATGTTTCTCCGGCAGATATTTTTCTATGGCAGGGCACACCACTTCATTCACCCACTCCGAAAAAAAAATCCTAGTCACCCATGCCTTATTATTAGCCCTCCACATCACACACATTGGGTTTTCTGCACTTTATGCTGTTTGAAAACCCTTGGATTTTCAGAATGATACACAAGCTAGGGTTTAATTTTCAAATCGCCACTCGCATTTGAACACAGCACAAGCGTAAACCTCTCTTTCATAGGCTTGTATCAGGGCAATGATTTTTCCTCCTTGGTAATGTATGTCCTCTTAGGCAATCTTTTCCAGAACAGTCCTGTCTCGTCACAATGAAACACTTGTTACGGTAGGTATCCCTCAGACTCTGCAAACTCTTTAAATTATTCAATAAATCTTTCAGTTGCTGGTTTCTCTGAGCTGGCAGCCTCCCCATGCCTCACAACACTATGAATAACACTTTTTTCTTCTAAATTTTTCAAACCATCCCCTGCTTGCCTTAAAGTCTATCGTATCTGCACTCGTTCCAGGGGTTTTCTTTACAAGGTCTTCGTGCAATACCCTGGCATTCTCAGAAATGATGGCCTCTGAAACACTATCACCCTTTAACTCCTTGTCGTGTATTTAAATTAATAACAACTTTTCCACATTCTCAATTTGTGGTCTTTGTTTCGTGATTGTTGATACACTTTATGCCACTTTAGTACTCATAATGTCCTTTTTCTTGGCAAGTATAGTGCATATCGTTGACGTGGATTTGTTGTACTGTCTACAAAGTTCAATAACACATGCACCATTTTCATGCTTCTGAATGATCTCTTGTTTTTCCTCTATTGTCATCCTCACATGCGATTTCTTGCCTTGAACCTTACCACTGGCTTTCTTGAGACCCATTGCGAGATATATAACAATAAATTTTATGCTCAATAGCAAAAAATCCAAAAAAACCAGCGTTGAATGTAATGAAACGCCATTTTCTGGGTGAGCCCCGGAGGCTCCCTGGAGCTTATCGGGCTAATGTATGTTATGTTAGACCGGGACACTAGCTATGGAGTTCAGACCTACCAGGGACCAGCGCCAGAACCTGGCCCCTTCAGAGAGGTTTCAGGGAGCAATGGCCCTGGAAAACCCCATATGGTTGGGGGTTTTCCTTATCTGCCATCGACCGGGGTTAGGCACCCAGAAAGGTAGGCGTAACAAAACAAACCCCACATGGTAGAAAACTACAACAAACCGAACAGAGAGGTAGAAAAACTCCCTACAATCACAAGGAAAACAATCAAACAATCACTTTACTGCCGCGCCGGTTGTCCGCGCAGCCCTCCCCTCCCCGGGAGGGGGAGGGGGGGGCCCCGGACCTCACCGCGCCGGCTGCCGTCAGTTCGGAAACTAGGCTTCAACCAACGCGAAAAATCCGCCGACCGGACGGGAGGGAGGGTAGCCAGGGAGCCTCCGGGGCTCACCCAGAAAATGGCGTTTCATTACATTCAACGCTGGTTTTCTGTGGGGAGCCCCTACGGCTCCCTGGAGCTAATTACCCAAAGAGAAGGAAAAAAGGGACGTACCCGGGAGGCGGCGGCCACAAACTCCTCAACGCGAAGTCGAGACAACTGGCTGCAACCTGCGACCCAAAGCAACACAAGAACGCCGAGGAGCACGGACGTTCACCAAATAACGGGCGGCCAGGACCCTGTTCGATTCCAAAACCACGCGCCCGAATATGTGCCCAAGACATATTACCAACACAGCAGCCAAAGCCGCAAACTTCCTAACGGCATGGGCACGAGGATAGACCGCAGGCTGGCTAGATTTAATAACCCTGCAGACAACCTGGGAGACCCGAACCCTGGAACAGGGAACGAGGGAAACTGGATCAACCCAAAGCGCATCCCCAGCCATACCGGCCGAAGCGCGCAAGCAACGGCGAAGTGCCGCAACTGGACACAACACATGATGCACCCCCGGCCGAACCAACCAAGCATCAATGACCCACGGACCCCTCCGGAAAGCAGCCGTCTCGTTCTTCGCCAGAAAAGAAGGCGAAGGCTGCAAACGGACAAACCTACCCCCAGGACCAAAAGAGCAGAAACCCTGCGCCGGAGGAGGGCATGAAGCTCCCCTACCCGGCCCCAGAGGCCAACGCCAACAAAACAAAGCCTGGGAAAAATAATCAGGAACCGAAGGGGCCACCACAAACCGAGGAGAGGAAAGATAGAAGAGCACCCGGTCCAAGGACCAGGACGGCTCAGGAGGCGCATGAGCAGGCCGGAGGTGAAACATAGCACAGGAAAGCTTACTAAACGGGCGGATGTAACGTCGACCCCGAAAGCTAGCTCGAGCAGCTCCGCCAGCGCCGCACGAGACGAGGCGACAGTATCAGGCATCAATCGACCGTCCTGAACAAGCCAAGAAAGAAAGGACAAAACCTGATCCGAAAGAAAGACAACCTACAAAGAGCCAGAAAATGGCGAAAAGAACGCCAGGAAATCCATACTGTCGCCGAAACGAAGCTCTCAGGTGGGACACCATCAACGAAGCCACCTGATCACCATAGAATTGGTGATACACCCGCGTCAAAAACCCCAGACGCGAAGAGCAGAGGAGAAGGTCGAACCAGCCCCGTACCAGAGCGGACCGACCTGCTGAAAGAGGCGGAGCCGCGGTAAACGTCCCGGTTCGGGCACCGAGTCAACAGCACCGGAAACCAAAGCCGGGCCGGCCACCAATGGGCCACAAGGAGTACTCTCCCTGGGAATGTCTCCAAACGAACCAGAACCCGAAGCAACAGCTGGACCGGAGGGAAGAGGTACAGGGAACCCCCTTTAGACCAGTCCCGCCGAAAGGCATCCACCGCGAACGCTGCGCAGTCGGGGAAGGCGTCACATCGGGAGACGCCGAGACCACACCGACGCGAAGAGGTCCACATCTGGGAGACCGTACGTCTGGCAGATCCAACGAACGAGTCGTCGTCGACCGTCCACCCCGTGGAGAGGGGAGCGAGACAGACCGTCCGCCAGAACGTTGGACACTCCCCGGACGTGAACCACACGGAGAGCCAAACCCCGGGAATCCAGCAGACGAACCACTCGCAGGGACCAATCCCAAGAGCTAAGGACTGAAGAGAACCCCCGCGGTTCAGGCAAGGAACCACTGGAGTACAGTCCAAACGGAGGTAAAGGGCGATCCCCGAGCGACCCGAATCCTCCGAAGCGCGAACCAGACAGCTGCGAACTCCCGAACCGTGCTGTGAGCCCGATGGAAGGACGAACCCCACCGTCCCTGGCCTGCCTGGTGAGCACTGGTCACAAAGCCCCAGCCAAGAGACGACGCGTCCGTGAACACAACGAGCGAGGGCTCGGGAAGGCGCCAAGGCACCGAACCCTGAAAAACCCCGAAGAGGAAGCCGGTGACGCAGCAACCGACAAAAGACCCCCGGAGGGAGAACCCAACGATCGCGAGAGAGGCGGAAAGGAAATCCCCGAAGGAACCAAAACAGACGCCGCAGCCAAACCCGACCCGGCGGGTAGACTAGCACGGCGAAGTTCAGACTCCCGCACAACCGCTCAAGCAACCGCTGAGCAACCCGAGACCGTCTCATGCACCGCCGAAAGCGGGACCACAGCTGCAGGAACACGTCTGGAGGGAAAGAATGAGTGGCCCAATAGCCCTAAACAAGGACCAGGCCCGAACCCGGGATGGAAACATATGGAAAAACCTCCCGATCACCAGGACACCAAACCCGGCGATCTGGAAGGAACCACACCCCTGGCGAGCAGACATGCGGACTGACTGGGAGCCCACACCAGCCAGACGTCGAGGTAGGCCATACACCGAATCTCAGACACAGACAGGGAACCAAGATCCGGGAAAGATGCAAAAATTTCAAAGTGCTCAGCACAAAATAGGGCAG
>WNGS01167738.1:57408-77050 GCA_020271785.1 Procambarus virginalis | reverse complement strand
TCGCACGATGTTTTTGATGTGATCCTCAGGTGATAGCTCTATCTACAACTACCTCTGGATCCCTTTCTTTATCAGAATTTTTTAAAGATTTTTTCATATAATTTGTAGGTTGTGTTTGGTCTACTTTCTCCTATTTTACGTTCCTTAATACGGTATTTATTCAAAATAAATTCCATTTGCCAAATGGTGCTCCATTCACTTATTTTGTCCAGGTCTTTTGGAGGGCATGACAATTGTCTAGGTTTCTGATCTTCCCTAGAAACTTAGCATCATCATCAGCAAACATGTTCATATTATTCCGTATTCCTTCTGGTAGATTGTTTATGTAGACAATGAACATTAATGGTGCAAAAACTGAACTCTGTGGTACTCCACTCGTGACATTTCTCCAGTCCGATACATTTTCTCTGATTACTGCCCTCATTTTTGTTAGAAAATTTTTCATCCATATTAGAAACCTCCCTATCACTCCTCCAGTATGCTCCAGTTTCCAGAACAACTTATGTGGAACTCTGTCTATAGCCATTTTTAGGTCCAGATAGATGCAGTCAACCCAGTCATCGCTTTCTTATAAAATCTCTGTGGTTCTGTCATAGAAACAGAGTCAATTTCCTGAGAATCTGATCCTGAGTAAATATAGGATCTTCCAGATCGAAAACCATAATGTCTGTCTGTTATATTATTTTTCTCCAGGTGTTCTACCCATTTAGTTTTAATTATTTTTCCAATATTTTGATATTGCACATGTCAATGATACAAGTCTATAATTGAGAAAATAATTCACCCTGCTGTCACTTATGTACATTGGAACAATGTACTGCCTTTGTACTTAAATGAACAATGTACTTAAAAGGCAGTACATTGGAACAATGTACTGCCTTTTAAAACGTAGGGATGCCTGAAAAATAATTTGAGGTGGAATGCTAAGCTCAGGTGCACATTCTCTCAGAACCCATTGTGAAACTCCATCTGGGCTAAGTGCTTTGTTCTTTCTTAGCTCCTTGAGAATTTTTTCCACTTCATATCTAGACATCTTTATGTGTGCTATGTTGTTCTCTGGAATTCTTGTTGTGTCTGGATCTCTGAAGATTTAATTTTGCACAAAAACACTTTGGAACTGTCAGTTTAATGTTTCACCCATTTCCTTTACCTTTTCTGTGAATCTTTTTCCCATTTTCAAGCTCTGAATATTATCCTTTACTTGCAATTTGCTTTTGATGAATTCATAGAATAGGCCTGGTTCTATTTTACATTTTCTACTATCCCTTTCTCAAAATTATTTTCTGCCTCTCTCCTCACTGCCATGTAGTTGTTTTGTGCTTCTTTGAATCGCTGGTGTGTTTGGGGGTTTGGCCTGTTTCTATATTGATTCCATTTTTGTGTCTTTTGGTCTCTAGCCCTCTTGCAATTTCTGTTAAACCAATCTTGTTTCCTAGTTCTGAACCTGTTTTAGTATAAATTTTGTGCCTTTTAACATATATTTCACAAAACTTGACATACATCTCATTTGCTTCCTTGCACAATAACAAGTCTTTCCAATCAAATTCCTTTAAGAACTTTTTAAGTTCCCCATAGTGTCTTCACCTGAAATCAGGTTTTTCAATTGCTTCAACTTCATTTTCTTCTAGATTATAATGCATTGAATACTTATTCCCAAAAGGAAACGGTCACTTTTATCCAAGGGGCGGAAAAGGTACTGAATGTCAAATATCTCTTTCCCCCTTTCCTGTTGAATATCAAATCCAAAATAGAAGGAACATCCCCTTCCCTCATTCTCATAGAGAGTTTAACATGTTACCTGGTTGATACCTGGTTGATGGGGTTCTGGGAGTTCTTCTACTCCCCAAGCCCGGCCCGAGACCAGGCTTGACTTGTGAGAGTTTGGTCCACTAGGCTGTTGCTTGGAGCGGCCCGCAGGCCCACATACCCACCAAAGCCCGGTTGGTCCGGCACTCCTTGGAGGAATAAATCTAGTTTCCTCTTGAAGATGTCCACGGTTGTTCCGGCAATACTTCTTATGCTTGCTGGGAGGACGTTGAACAACCACGGACCTCTGATGTTTATACAGTGTTCTCTGATTGTGCCTATGGCACCTCTGCTCTTCACTGGTTCTATTCTGCATTTTCTTCCATATCGTTCACTCCAGTACGTTGTTATTTTACTGTGTAGATTTGGTACTTGGCCCTCCAGTATCTTCCAGGTGTATATTATTTGATATCTCTCTCGTCTTCTTTCTAGTGAGTACATTTGGAGAGCTTTGAGACGATCCCAATAATTTAGGTGCTTTACCTCGTCTATGTGTGCCGTATATGTTCTCTGTATTCCCTCTATTTCAGCAATCTCTCCTGCTCTGAAGGGGGAAGTGAGTACTGAGCAGTACTCAAGATGGGACAACACAAGTGACTTGAAGAGTACAACCATTGTGATGGGATCCCTGGATTTGAAAGTTCTCGTACTCCATCCTATCATTTTTCTGGCTGTCGCAATATTTGCTTGGTTATGCTCCTTAAACGTTAGGTCGTCAGACATTATTATTCCCAAATCCTTTACATGAACAAATCCAAATCCTTTACGTTGATACATGAATGTCTCCAGGATGAGGTTTAAGAATCTACAGGTCCAAAAGCTCTCCGTTCTAGCTCCATAGGCCTCCCATCTATGGATTTCAAGTTAAAGTCGCTGTAGGATGGCACTGTGCCTCAAGTGACATTCCCTTGTGCACTGGCAGAGTAGGCCATGCTGGCCATAATTATCAGCCACCACCTCGCCACAAATACATCTATATTTGGTGTGGATTGAGGAAGCAAGGAAGAGGGCCACAGCAGTTCGAAGAGCATGTGGTGTGAGACATGTGCTAGTTGCAGACATTGGGGTAGCTAATAGGAAGTCACCTGCAAGTAGGGCTGCTAATGCTACAAGGCAAGCAATGTCATGTTGTGTTATCGAAGCATCTAGGCACCCTGCAGCAGCTCGGTCGTCAATGGGGCCATCCCAGCTGGATTGATTGTGGGCTTGAGGTGGTGGTTGGGGTGCTGGGGCGCCCAATCGGTGGCACAGTGTATAAACTTGAGATCGTCTACCCCTGCCAGTTGACCTAAGTAGTCAGGTAGAATTTCCTTCACTAGATTGTCAGATGCCAAAGAGGACAGGAAGACTGGTACAATGATTTGCTTGGCTGTTCGAATGTCGAGGCCCCAAAGTTTGATGGAAAGAGAGGCTTATTTCCATTGCACGCCATCAGGGGAAAGTTTGATGGCCTTTTCTAATAGCGATTTCAGTGAAGTTATATCCACATAGTTATTTGCTACTGTAGAATGCTGAACACCTCAGAAAATAGGTTAACCTGGGGAGGGACAGATGTCTGGTGATGAGGTAAAGTGCATCCTGAGCATCAATATCTTCAATCCTCCCATCCATCCACTTCAGGTCAGAGATTTTGTTATCAGAACCTCATCAATGGCCTTTGATCCCAGGTAGGGGGGGGCTCCTAAAAGTGAGATGTCTTCAGGTTGGTTATATATATATATGGATATCTGGCAAACCATCCTTTATTCTATGATGCCCCAGTTGGAATATGTTATTTTGCACTATATAGGTTCAAGGTGAGGCCTGAATTTGCACATTGCTCCTGGATTGTTCCAATGTTCTCCAGGAGGAAGTCTTGGGAACCAGCTAGGGTGCCATCATCCAAGAACTAAATGTTAAGCTGTCAAGAATGTCAAGAACACGAATGTATATATGGGTAGATGGAAGGGAAATGACGATGAACTGCATAGAGTACTGCATCCCATCATACCAAATTGAAGGCATTTTTTTAAATCTAGTTAGATCAGGGCCTTTTCATCTATGATGTTAGCAATGAAAATTTGAACTGCATGAGCTGCCTCCTCACATACTTGTAGAATGCCGAACCATGTCAATATTTGACGTGGTTTGGTTTCAGCATGATGGGCACTGCCTGGCTAACTGTCCTCGCAGCAACCTTTGCAATGAAATGCCGGAGGGAATTGCCGACAGTTATTGGTCTGATTCCTTTATCCTTTTTCCTCGGAGCACAGAGGGATGCTTCAAAAAAGAAAGGCCTTATGGTCTCTGGTATGTTACCAGCAAAACATGTGTTGCTGAATCTGGTTAGTTCCACCAGGAGGCCTTATGCAATGTCACAGCCCGTCCTCCAAAAATGGGGAGGTAAATGAAACAGCCCCATAAGTGCAACTATGTGTGACAGTCAGTAATTGTACTTATTTACACTTAGTATTAAGTCATACTGTCAAATATATTGTGAATATTTGAGTTTACCTGAAAAGCTGAATAGAAAACCACAACCTAACCTAACCGTCTTAGTTTTTGAAGATAAGCATTTTATTGCTTCTTAATTACAATTACTACTTAACCTATAGCAATATTAATATTACATTTTATAAAACAAATAAAACAAAACTAAAATATTTAATAAACTGTAAAGTAACTTAAGATATTTTCAAATTTTGTTTAAAATCTCTATTGTTTATTAAAACTGAAAAAGAAATTCCTGATAT
Organism: Procambarus virginalis; assembly: GCA_020271785.1. Classification (NCBI taxonomy): domain Eukaryota; kingdom Metazoa; phylum Arthropoda; class Malacostraca; order Decapoda; family Cambaridae; genus Procambarus; species Procambarus virginalis. The sequence goes on along the minus strand of WNGS01167738.1, from coordinate 72,512 downwards.
TTTAAACTTATGTATAGTGAACTGAACTTTAAAACTTCATCCTAAAATTCTGAGTGTCTTAACAGAAAACAAGGAGAATAAATGGGGAGATAAATGTAACAGCCCCATAAGAGCAATTAACTATGGTATGACTGTCATACATAGTCATACTGACTATGTATGATAGTCAGGAAATGTACTTATTACACTTAGTATTAAAACGTACTGTCAATTCGGAGGATGGGTTGAATGTCACCCAGTGCAGGGTTGAGCATTTGTTTAATGTGGTTGGGTTTTAGTGCTGTGAACCCACCTGCAGATTCTGGTGGGAAGGACAAGGCTGCTTTATGAACCACAGATTCATCCACTGAGAGAGGTTTTGTTCCAGTAACCCCCATCTGGTGGAATGTCATTCTCATGTGGAATGACCCTGGGTGGGTCATACCTTGATGGGGTTCTGGGAGTTGTTCTACTCCACAAGCCAGGCTTGACTTGTGAGATCTTGGTCCAACAGGCTAATGCTTGGAGCGGCCCATGGGCCCTCATATCCACTACAGCCCGGTTGATCCGGCACTAAATAAGCTATACCCCCCCCCCTCCTGTGAGAATCAAACTCACAACCTTTGGTTTACAAGACCAGTGTCATTGTAAACCAGGTGTTTGGTCAGGTCAGTGGTGTTTGTCCCTTAGGGCTTGAGCTGTATTGGCATCTCTCTCGGCAATTCTGTCTTCTGGTGATGACTCTTATTGCATCTACAGTGTTTCCCCACATATCTTTTTTTTTTTTTGCCGACTGTTGCTCTGATTTTTGATGTCTCGGATACATCACTGTTGCTCTTCCTGCAGTGAGTGTCTCTTGCACAATTGGGAAGGCGCACCTGGTTGTCCTCCCTGGAAAATTAATTGATTGCATTTATGACTGAAGCAACTAAGGTTCTCTTTCTCTTTGCAGGGTTGGCTAGACATGTGTTACAAAACAGTAGGAGGTTGTGCCATTCTCAGGCACACATACATACATATATATGTATGTATGTATGTATACATACATAGCATGAGCTATGAGGGAGAGACTACGGGACCTCACATCGCTGGAAGATAGAGGAGTCAAGGGGGGGGACATGATCACCACATACAAGATCCTCAAAGGAATTGATAGGATAGACAAAGATAGTTAATTTAACACAAGGGGCAAATGCACTAGGTGACACAGGTAGAAACTGAGTGCCCAAATGAGCCATAAAGACATTAGAAACAAAAATTTAGTGTCAGAGTAGTTAATAAATGGAATGCATTAGGAAGTGATGTGGTGGAGGCAGGCTCCATACACGGTTTCAAGTGTAGATATGATAGAGCCTAATAGGCTCAGGAACCTATATGTCAGATGATTGACATTTGAAAGGCAGGATCAAAGATCCAAAGCTCAACCCTTGCACGCACAACTAGGGGAGTACATACATATATACATACATACATATATTCATACATATAAAAAGTTGTCCCCAATTGGCCAAGTTGCCAAACAAGCCAAGTTTTCCTGAGACAATATATTTTTCAAAAATTGTTTATGGAATGATAATTCTTTCCATTATATTATATATGATTTAATTTTTTTTTTAATTTGATTTAAAACTATCGCAAATCAAACCTAACCTAAACTACCGAACCTAGCCTATCCTAACAACCTATTCAATGTTCTTACTATAATAATATTAACTTAAAAGTCCCATCCGGGTAGATGGGACTTGATAGCCTAGGAGAAGGCAGCCCATCTAGGAGAAGGAAAACCCTGATTTTAAATCTCCGCTGCCTTGCAGCCATACCCTTTTTTGGGAAAGGCTTCAGGAGTCAACCTCGAGGAAAAATCCGGAGTTGGAGCACCTAAGGCAGTTCGTTGTTGACGTCGACCTCGTTCTGGCAGCTCCTGCGACATTGCTGGGACCATGTGTATTGGCATTTGCCTTTCTATTGGATAATTTCAGCAATGTGGAGAGGGGGGGACCTGCTGCATGGGTAACAGCTTCTCCTCCATATCTACCTACCCAGGCTTTGCGCCCTGGAGAGGACACTCCAGCTTCGCCTCACAGCGTTGAACCAACACGGGAAGCGACAGTCTACCGGTTTTAAGTCTTCTGCTCGATTGGTGAAGAGTGTGACGCCAGGGGTTGCTTCTGACGGTGGGATGGGGCATCGCGCCCCACTGGGCAGCTACCGCCCGCCTCAAGCTGGGCAAACCTCAGCCAATAAGGTATTGCTTCGCCACGATCCGTTAACCTCACTGGGTGCGTGGGGTTTAGGGTGAAAACTGACAAGCGGCCCGACAACTTTGCACCAAGCAATACCATACCTAAGAAGAAAATATCAACTGCCCTAAAGCTGGGCACATGGAACATCAGGACACTGACACCAGGTTTCTCTGACGACCTGCAAGAAATCAATGATGCCCGAAAAACAGCAATCATCGATAGGGAGCCGAGCAAACTGCAGGTGGATATTGTTGCTCTCCAAGAGACCAGGCTCCCTGGATCAGGATCTGTCAGAGAGAGGACCATCTCTTTCTTCTGGCAAGGAAAACCACCTGATGAGACCAGAGAACATGGTGTGGGATTTGCCGTCAGGAATGCACTGTTGGGATACATTATGCCACCGATGGGGGAAACTGAACGAATTCTGTCTCTGCAACTGCACTCCCAAACAGGACCAGTCAATGTAATTAGTGCATATGCACCAACCCTGACTTCTCCAGCAGAGGCAAAGGAAAAATTCTACGATGACCTCAACAGAGTCATAGCGAGAATCCCTGTAAAGGAGCCACTGTTCATCCTCGGCGACTTCAACGCCAGAGTGGGTGCCGAGCACAACATTTGGCCCACTTGTCTGGGTCAATTCGGCATAGGGAGGATGAATGAGAACGGGCAACGTCTGCTAGAACTCTGCTGCCTTCATGGTCTCTGTGTCACCAACACGTTCTTCGGCACAAAGCCTCAACACCGAGTATCTTGGAGACACCCCAGATCCAAGCACTGGCACCAGCTTGACCTGATTCTTACCAGGCGTGCAAGTCTACCCAGCGTCAAGATTACGCGTAGCTACCAGAGTGCTGTCTGTGACACCGACCACTCCCTGGTCTGTAGCAGGGTCAAGATGCAACCAAAGAAGATTCATCACTCGAAAAAGGCGGGCAGACCTCGCATCGACACCACCAAGACCCGAACCAGGACAAGGTGAAAGATTTTGCACGCGTGCTCGAGGAAGCTCTCCCTGGCCCAGCCGGGGTCACTGCCTGTAAAAGATGGGAGCACTTCAGAGACGCTGTGTTCAACGCTGCCATTTCCACCTTTGGCAAGAAGACCAGCAGGTTGGCTGACTGGTTCGAGGCTCACTCGGAAGAGATGACACCTGTCATCGAAGAGAAGAGAAACGCCTTGGCAGCCTACAAAGCCTGCCCAAGTCAGCGCAACTTACAGATCCTTCGGGCCATCCGCTGCAAAGTACAGCAGAGCGCCAGGCGATGTGCCAACAACTATTGGCTCCAGCTCTGCTCCCAGATACAGACTGCAGCGGATACAGGCAATGTAAGGGGAATGTATGACGGCATCAAGCAGGCCCTCGGCCCAATCCAGAGGAAGACCGCTCCTCTGAAATCTGCCACTGGCGAGGTGATTCAGGACCAGACACTGCAGCTGAAGCGCTGGGTCGAGCACTACTCTGAGCTATACGCCAGGGACAATGTGGTCACCGAAGACGCCCTGAGCGCCATTGAGTGTCTGCCTGTGCTAATGGAGCTCGACAGCGAACCGACCCTCGAAGAACTCAGTGATGCCCTAGACTCCCTTGCTTCTGGTAAAGCTCCTGGCAAAGATGGCATTCCTGCTGAGACCTTGAAGTGCTGCAGAGGTAGCCTGCTCATGGAGCTGCATGAAATTCTCTGCCTCTGCTGGGAAGAAGGAGAGGTGCCACAGGACATGAGGGATGCCAACATCGTCACGCTGTATAAGAATAAAGGTGACAGGGGCGACTGCAACAACTACCGTGGAATCTCCCTCCTCAGTACTGTCGGAAAGCTGTTTGCTCGAGTCGCATTGAAGAGGCTCCAAGTACTTGCAGAGAGAGTCTATCCAGAATCACAATGCGGATTCAGAGCTGACAGGTCCACCATCGACATGGTCTTTTCCCTCAGACAACTGCAGGAGAAATGCAGGGAACAGAAGCAGCCACTCTTCGTAGCCTTCATAGATCTGACGAAGGCCTTCGACCTCGTCAGCAGGGATGGCCTGTTCAAGATCCTCCCCAAGATCGGATGCCCACCCAGGCTCCTCAGCATCATCAGATCTTTCCATGAGAACATGAGGGGCACCGTGGTCTTTGATGGACTAACATCAGACGCCTTTGACATCCGAAGTGGAGTAAAGCAGGGCTGCGTACTGGCTCCAACCCTATTCGGGATTTTCTTCGCAGTTATGCTGCGGCACGCCTTCGGATCTGTCACGGAAGGCATTTACCTCCGGACCAGGTCGGATGGAAAGCTCTTTAACCTCGCCAGGCTGAGAGCCAAGACGAAGGTTCGGCTGAGGTGTCTGCGCAACTTCCTTTTTGCCGACGACGCAGCTGTCACTGCCCACTCAGCCGAAGACCTCCAACGGCTCATGACCCGCTTCAGCGAGGCCTCTCAAGCTTTCGGACTCACCATCAGCTTGAAAAAAACACAAGTCATGGGACAAGGAGTGGACTCCCCACCTGACATCGGCATCTCCGATTCCAAACTGGAAGTCATTCACAACTTCGTGTACCTGGGCTCCACAATCTCTGACTCCCTCTCTCTTGATACGGAGCTAAACAAACGCATCGGTAAGGCATCTACTACCATGTCCAGACTGACAAAGAGAGTGTGGGCCAACAATAGGCTGACTGAGTATACTAAGATTCAGGTTTACAGAGCCTGTGTCCTGAGCACTCTCCTTTATGGCAGTGAGTCTTGGACACTGCGCCCGTCAGGAAAGACAGCTGAATGCCTTCCACATGCGCTGCCTTCGACACATCTTGGACATCACCTGGCAGGACAAGGTGACAAATGTCGTCATCTTGGGGAGAGCAAGAATCACCAGCATGTACACAATGCTGAAACAGAGACGAATGTGCTGGCTCGGGCACGTTGTGCGAATGGGCGATGGCAGGATCCCCAAGGAACTCCTGTACGGAGAGCTGATGCAGGGAAAGCGTCCAACAGGCAAGCCCCAGCTACGGTACAAAGACGTATGCAAGAGGAACCTGAAAGCCATGGACGTCGATCTTGCTATATGGGAGACACTGGCTGCAGACCGTTCAGCCTGGAGGCAGTCTGTTCAAAGAGGTCTCTCCAAGTTCGAGGAGTCACTTGCCAAGGAATCGGAGGCAAAGAGACAGAGAAGGAAACCCGGTAGCCAGGAAGACGGACCAGAATCGGACTTCGTTTGTGCTCGGTGTGGGATGGACTGCCAATCTCGGATTGGCCTCATCAGTCACACCAGATGCTGCACCAGGATTGACAACTAGAGCGCAACTCCATAGTCTCCCGAGACTGAAGGATGCCTACTACTATTAACTTAAATATACTAAACTGAAAAATATTTGAAAATAACGAAAATCACTTTGCCTGTTAGGCAACTTGGGCCTTGCATACTAGGTCAAGTAGTGCATTCTGGCTACTAAGTATGACAAAATATTCCACAAAACAATAGAAATAAATTTGATCAGTTTACATTTAGGAAAGATCTTGGTAAATACAGTATTGGTTTCAAAATGGGATTGTAGATTTATGGAACAAATCAAATAACATAGTTATATGATTGCCAAATTATTTAACCCTTAAACTGCGCATGGTGTATATATACGCCCTGAGTAACATGTCCCACGGTGCACATGGCGTATATATACGCCATAGGGTGCCAGGCCTGATTCAAATGGCCGGCGGCTACACGGGGTTCACATTAGCTTCCTCAGGGCTCTTCTAAACAGACGCCATTTAAGAAAAAAATCGTGGGCAATATTCTCAACTGTGAGAGGCACAGTACTGTTGGAGCAACCAAGGCTGGCGCACGCAGCATGAGCGAACAGCGTTGCTATTCAGCTTGTGACCACAGCATCGCCGAAAAATGTCAAAATAAATATATAATTGTTATTATTTATCGATGACAATATTACTGATGACCCCTGACTGTGATATAAATAACCAGGGTTGTGATAATAGCAGGATTGTTGTAATAATTAGCGCTGTGAGAGGAGTGATGCTGAGGGACGGAGGGAGAGAGCATCATTTACTGACTGTGTGGCCACCTGTTATTGTTTACATTCACCATACCAGCTCAGTGGTTCTCTATGGTGAACACAAATGTAGATACTTATGTATAATGAGTGTATTAGTGTAATAGCAGCAAAAGGATTATGCTGGGAGGAGCCATTTGGGTGACGGAGGTGACGTCGTCTGCACGATTTGTCTAGCTGTTTAGAGGGTGGCCACTATGCTCTTTGGGCGCACTACAAGCTTAGGTGTACAGTTACGGTGCATACAACATGTAGATACTTATATATAATATGTGTATATAGGGTAATAACACTGCAAACAGTATTGTTGGAGGAGAAAGTTTAGTGCGTGTGACCTTGAATGAGTGAGGGAGCCGCCAGCCGCCAGCTGTGCATAGCGACGACTCTTAGTGCCTGAACTAACTATATCAGCTTAGCTGTACAGTTGTGGTGAACAAAATATATGCATACAAGTACTTATATATAACGTCTGTATATAGTGTAATAACACCACAAATGGCATTGTTGGGGGAGAAAGTTTAGTGCGTGTGTTGAGGGAGTGACAGAGTGGCTGGCTGGTGTGTGGCGGTAACTCCTCGTTGCTTTTCGACTCTCAATACCAACTTAGTGGTTCGTTATGGTGAACAAAACATGCAGATACTTATATATAACCTGTGTATAGAGTGTAATAGCAACAAAACTATTTGTTTATTGTTTTATGAACATAATAATTGAATCACTAACATGCACACCATACTTTTGAGTATAGCGATTATTCACCACTTTTATTATATAAATATATTACAATACACACTATTGAATAATATTACTGCAAAAAACTAAGAAAAAACCAATCGGAGACATTGAAACAATTAGGTAATAATATCTTTGTGGCAACTCCCACCTGTCAGCACGGGTGACGCTGACCGGCCCTGACGATCGCTCTGTCAACGCCCACTTTTTGCCAGACTTCCTCGGTCAATTGCGCCCAAAATATGTCCTCTACGATTTTTTTATATTTTTCCTGTGCTCAGGGGACACAAATTAACATGTTTAGAAGACAAAAAAAAATTTGAATTTTTTTTTTCTTGCACACAGGGGTGTAAATGTCCTCAGGACCTCTGAGCAGTGGAAGGGTTAAAGATTAGATACCTACAGTATATTAATGAGCCTGGGTGGATAAAGAAGAAGGCATCTCATTCTTTATTCTTGTATTCAAAATTCTATGAGATATGGGGAAGAGAAGTTACAAGTAATCGTTGGGATGTGAAATCTCCAACTCTCACACTTGGCTCTATGAATGATCCTGTGGACACTTGCCATTCAAAACAAAATAAAAGGTTCCGTGTTTTGCTAGATTGGAATGGTGAGCCGAAGACTAAACATAACATAAGCTATGGAGCCAGCAGCAAATTCCTCCTTGAGAGAAGGGAAAACCAATGTTCCAGGACAGCCCGAGTCGAGGGCCTTGTCGCCCATCACTCGAGTCTGAGAGGGAGTAGCAATTATGAACACCATAAAAGTGGGAATAAAGATTAGGGCCCCCAATGCTAGAGAATACTACTTACCAGTTGAGTGAGGAAGGCAGAGCTCTGGCTCAAGAATGGAGGCATTGTCCTAAAGAGTGTTCCCCCTTTACAACAACGAAATCTTTGTTGTACAAAATATTTCCTCTCGCTGCTGCTGACTCCCTTTTCAATCACACTCCATCCATAAACAAAAATAAACCTTCCTCTCAGGTTAGCCTCCAGCATGAAGAAATCCTCCAGCATGTAGTCCAAAGACTACTCAAAGGGTCCTAAATTCAGTGGGTATCCTCTTCTAATCTCTTCTAATACTTTGCTATATCAGGCAGGAGTGGGGCTGAAGCTACCCACACCAGCCCAAGGATGACATACAGAACCCCCTCACCATGACAATATACTCATACAGTATCTGCAAAATATATTTAAACATACAGATAAGCATTTTTTAACTTACACAATAACATGAATAATCAAATTAATAAAGGTAGACACAATAAATAATAATATTTCAAAGCAGAATTTATGAATACTGGCAGCAACTTATCACCAAAAATGGAATGCTTTATCCATTGACTATGTTAATACAGTATAATATTCTGATCTTCCAATTATCAGCACAATAATAAATTTATATACAGTAAAAGTACATGAAATAAAAAGAAAAACAGTGTTAAATGTAATGAAACGCCATTTTCTGGGTGAGACCTGGAGGCTCCACGGAGCTATCCATGCTGTTATTGCTAATGTCAGACTTTGGCATCAGTCATGTGTATGAAGTTCTTTAGGCCTACCGGGGACCACGAGCCAGAACCTGGCCCCCTCAGAGAAGCACAAGAAGCAATGGCCTATAGAAACCCCCCATGTGGTTGAAAGCATTCTATGTCTGCCACTAACCGGGTCAGGCACCCAGAAAGGTAAGCATCCCAAAACAAACCCCTATTCTGATTAAGAAATTGCTACTGAGAGCCGAACTTGTGGGCAGAACTCCCAAAATAAAAACAAGCTAACGAGCATGACGTCGGCCGTCTGCACAGCTTCCCCTCCTCCCCGAGAGGAGGAAGAAGGAGCCCCAGACCTCTCGCTCCGGCTATCCAAGACCCCAGTTTTGAGGCTGGATATCAAAACACGTGAAAAACCGCAGATCGGAGGGAGGAAGAGCTGCCAGAGAGCCTCTGGGTCTCACCCAGAAAATGGCATTTCATTACATTCAATGCTGGTTCTCTAGGGGTTGGCTCCCCCGAGGTATCCAGCCAAAGACGAAAACAAGAGAGACCTAATCCAGGAGGCAATCGTCGCTCATTCCCCAACGCGAAGCAGAGACAAAAGGCTGTAACCGCCAACCCAAGGGCGCATCGGCCGGACAAGGCCCAGGAACATCAAGGAAGGAACACGTAGCCAACCTACGAACATTGTGGGCACAGGGAAAACTGCAGGCTGGCTGGACCGAACCACCCCACGGACGACCCGAGAGAACCGCACCCTGGAACAGGAAAGAAGAGAAACCGGAGGAACCCAAACGTGACCCTGGTCATGGCAGCCGTGGCACAAAAAACCACCGTTGAATGCAATGAAACGCCATTTTCTGGGTGAGACCCGGAGGCTCCCCGTAGCTATACCGGGCTGATGTGTATATATTAGACCATGGCAACAGTCAATCAAAGGAGTTCTAGGCCTACCGGAGACCAGAGCCAGAACCTGGCCCCTTCAAGAGAGAGGCACAAGGAGCAATAGCCTAAAGACACCCCCGTGTAATTGGAAGCAGTCTTTGTCTGCCATCTACCAGGTCAGGCACCCAGAAGGGTAGGAATTCCAAAACAAACTACTGCTGATCAAATCATTTGCAAATCGAAAGCCGATCTAGCAACAGAACTCCCCCAATCAAAACCAAGGAAACAAGTATGACGTCACCACAAACGCCGCGCATTCGTCTGTGCAACCCTCCTCCCCGGGAAGGGGATGGGGGGGGGCCAGACCTCCATGCCGGCAACTCTCCTCAGTTCAGAGGATGAGTATCAAAAACACGAAAAACCACTGACCGGAGCGAGGGAAGGATGCCGGGGAGCCTCCGGGTCTCACCCACAAAATGGCGTTTCATTACATTCAACGTTGGTTTTCTGTGGAGCGCCCCTTCGGCGCCCCGGAGGTACCTAACCAAAGATAAAGAAAAAGAAGGACTTACCCAGAAGACGGTCGTCACTTGCTCCTCAACTCGAAGTCGAGACAAATGGCTGCAACCTGCGACCCAGGGCTACACATGCCCGAGAAGGCCTAGGAACATTAACGAGATACCGTGCAGCCAGGAACCTGTTCGACCTTCAAAAGCCCTGTTCCCGAATGTCAGCCCAGGACATATTCCCAAAAACAGCAGCCAAAGCTGCGAACTAACGAACGTTGTGGGCACGGGGATAGAACGCAGGCTGACTGGACCAAAAATCCTGCGGATGGCCTGGGAGACCCGCGCCTTGGAACACGGAAGAAGGGAAAACGGGTCCACCCAAAGAGTGTCCCCTGCCACAGAGGCTGTGGCGCGCAGATACCAGCGAAAAGCCGCAACTGGACACAAAACATGATGCACCCCCGGCCGAACCAACCAAGCATTAACAACCCAAGGACCCCTTCGAAAAGCAGCAGACTGATTCTTCACCAGAAAAGAAGGAGAAGGATGCAAACGAACAAAACGACCACCAGGATCGAAAGAGCAGAAACCCCTGCGCCGGAGGAGAGCATGAAGCTCCCCGACCCAACCCCCAGAGGCCAATGCCAACAAGAAAAGAGCCTTAGAAAAATAGTCCTGAACCAAGAGGACCACCGCAAACCGAGGAGAAGAGAGAAAAGAGAGCACCTGGTCCAACGACCAGGACGGCCTGGGCGGATGAGCAGGCCGGAGGTGAAACAACACCCGAAAAAGCATGCAGAACGGAGCAGAAGTGACATCCACCCTGAAAGCAAGCTGCAGCGGCTCCGCCAGCGCTGCACGAAACGAGGCGACAGTATTTGGCACAAGATGACGGTCCTGAAACAACTAAGAGAGAAAGGAAAAATAACCCAATCAGAAATCAAAGACAACCTACGAGGAGACAAAAATTGCCGAAAGGACCGCCAGGAAATTTCATACTACCATCTAGATGAAACCCGCAGGTGGGACACCATCAACAAAGCTACCTGATCACCATACAAGTGGTGATACACCCGCGTCAAAAAGACCAGATGCGAAGACTGGAGGTGAAGATCGAACCAGCCACGTATCAGATCGAACCGATCTGCTGAAAGAGGCGGAACCGCGGGAAGACCCTCGGGTTCGGACATCGAGCAAGAAGCGCCTGAAACCAAGGCTGGCCCGACCTCCAAGGAGCCAACAGGACTACGACTACTCCCCCTCAGTAAGTCTCCAACCGAGCCAAGATCCGGAGCAACAACCGGACCGGAGGGAAGAGGTACAGATAACTCCACCTCGACCAGTTCAGCTGAGAGGCATTGACCCCGACGGCCTCACAGTCTGGGAAGGGCGCCACACAAACTGTAAGTTGCCTTGACCACGCCGATGCAAATAGGTCCACCTCTGGGCGCCCGTGCGTCCAGCAGAGCCAACTGAACGAGTCGGCGTCGACTGTCCATTGAGTGGTATGGGGAATGAACCGAGACAGGCCGTCTGCCAGGACGTTTAACACTCAGTGAACATGAACCGCCAGAAGAGCCAAACCCCAAGAAATCAGCAGACGAGTCACCCAAAGCGACCAGCCCCAAAGAACCAAGGACCGCATCGAACCCCCGCGGTTCAGGCAATGAACCACCGGGGAGCAGTCTGAATGGAGCCGGATCGTTGATCTTCAAGCGACCCAGATCCTCTGAAGCGAATGCCACACCGCCGCAAACTACCGCGCCGTGCTGTGAGCTCGACGGAAGGACGGACCCCACCGACCCTGACCGGCCTGGTGAGCACTTGTCACAAAACGCCAGCCGAGAGACGAGGCATCCGTGAACACATCGAGTGAGGGCTTGGGGAAGCGCCATGGCACAGAACCCTGAAAAACCCGCACAGGAAGCCAACGCAAGGCTCCCGGGATCTTAACCCATCGATCACAAGAGCGGCGGAAGGGACGACCCCGAAGAAACCAGAACATCTGCAGAAGCCAGATCCAACCTGATGGGTAGACCAGCACAGCGAAGTTCAGGCTCCCGCACAGCCGCTCGAACAACCAACGTGCGACCCGGGTGCCCTCCAAAAACAGCCGGAGGCGGGATCGCAGCTGCAATAGCGTCACAGGAGGGAGAGACAAGGAAGTGGTCCGAGAGTCCCACACCAGACCCAGCCAAGTCCGAACCTGAGAGGGAACCAAAAGAGACTTCCTCCAGTTCACCATGAATCCGAACCCAGCGAGCTGGGAAAGAACCATATCCCTGGCGAGCAGACATGCAGACTGGCTGGGAGCCCACACCAGCCAGTCGTCGAGGTAAGCCAGAACCCGAACCCTTAACAGAAGCAAACAGGTCACCACGACCCGCTAAAGTGTGTGAACGCTCGAGGTGCCAGATTCAAGCTGCATGGAAGGCAACGAAAACGGTAAGCTTGTTGCCCCACGACAAAACTGAGCCAGTCACTGAACCCCGGATGAATCGGGACATGTACAATAAAATTATAAAACCAATACGTATCCCGGAGGTCCAGTCACCATCCAGGCACCTGGCACCAAAAGCAGCCGGACCTGAGACAGAATGGTCATCTGAAAGGAGGGACAAAAGACCCAGGGATTCAGACTGGACAAGTTCAGTATGAATCACAGATCCACACAGTCCTGTTTTGGAACTGAAAACAGGCGGGAAACCCACCTGAGGGACATTGTCTTTTCGACTACACCCAAGTGAACCCACTCCTCTTCTCCCACTTCTACGATCAGGTGACAAGAATTAAGCAAGAAAGAGAAGGCTGGGCGGACTGCATTTTTTTGGACTGTCGGATAGCTTTTGACACAGTACCCCATAAAAGGTTGATGCATAAGCTGGAGAAACAGGCAGGAGTAACAGGTAGGGCGCTCCAGTGGATAAGGGAGTACCTAAGCAATAGGAAGCAGAGAGTTACAGTGAGGGGTGAGACCTCAGACTGGCGTGAAGTCACCAGTGGAGTCCCACAGGGCTCTGTACTTGGACCTATCCTGTTTCTGATATACGTAAATGATCTCCCAGAGGGTATAGACTCATTCCTCTCAATGTTTGCTGACGACGCCAAAATTATGAGAAGGATTAAGACAGAGGAGGACAGCTTGAGACTTCAAGAAGACCTGGACAAGCTGCAGGAATGGTCAAACAAATGGCTGTTAGAGTTTAACCCAAGCAAATGTAATGTAATGAAGATAGGGGTAGGAAGCAGGAGACCAGATACAAGGTATCATTTGGGAGATGACATACTTCAAGAGTCAGAGAGAGAGAAAGACCTGGGGGTTGATATCACACCAGACCTGTCCCCTGAAGCTCATATCAAGAGGATAACATCAGCAGCATATGCCAGGTTGGCTAACATAAGAACGGCCTTTAGAAACTTGTGTAAGGAATCTTTCAGAACATTATATACCACATATGTCAGACCAATCCTGGAGTATGCGGCTCCAGCATGGAGTCCCTATCTAGTCAAGCATAAGACTAAACTGGAAAAGGTTCAAAGGTTTGCCACCAGACTAGTACCCGAGCTGAGAGGTATGAGCTACGAGGAGCGACTGCAGGAATTAAACCTCACTTCGTTGGAAGACAGAAGAGTTAGGGGGGACATGATCACCACATTCAAGATTCTCAGGGGAATCGACAGGGTTGATAAAGACAGGCTGTTTAACACAAGAGGCACACGCACTAGGGAACACAGGTGGAAACTGAGTGCCCAAATGAGCCACAGAGATATTAGAAAGAACTTTTTTAGTGTCAGAGTGGTTGACAAATGGAATGCATTAGGAAGCGATGTGGTGGAGGCTGACTCCATACACAGTTTCAAGTGTAGATATGATAGAGCCCAATAGGCTCAGGAAACTTTACACCTGTTGATTGACGGTTGAGAGGCGGGACCAAAGAGCCAGAGCTCAACCCCCGCAAGCACAACTAGGTGAGTACAACTAGGTGAGTACTCCTGGATGACCTGACAGAGCACAGGAGAAGAGGCCCCGCCCTGCCAGTCCCGATCACCCCCCCCCCCCCCACGAAGGAAGGAGAGACACAACGCCACAGCAGGCCGGAGGAAACGACCCAAAATGCCCACGAATCGTGAAACCAACCGAGAGCAAACAGAGCGAGCCTCCCCTCCCTTATCGCCCTGTGAATGGGACAACCCGCGAAAAGGCTGACAACCCCTACGAGAGCCCAACCGACGCTAAGAGCAATTACTGCGTCAACCAGACGCCGACGGCTCCAGAGGAGGTGCCAGACCCGAATCTGGCACTACTGGCTTAAAACAACCGAATTAACCCCAAGACATGGCACAACCCTTCCGAGCCAGGCCCCCTCCCCCCTCCCCTCCCACCCGGAGAACCTACAAATCCGACAAAGGCCGTCAACGAGACGAAGCCGCCTGCAGAAAATGCACCACCACAGACTCTGCAAACAGCAACGGACAAAAAGGTGATGAAAATCTAAGAGCCAGGGGCCCAAGACGATTCCAAAATTTTGGACAAGCACTGCCTGTCAGCACGCAAGGTGAGAAGCGAAGAACAGACACCGCCTCCCTCAGAAATGGCACATACAATTTCACCAAAGCAGCCAGCACCTGAGCTGCCGAGGCAAGTACACCGGACCCTGGCCCAGAACCCAGCCTCCTTCACACCCAGCACGAGACAATCCGAAGACAGCTCTAGCAGGGAAAAAAAGCGCAAGACCGAAGCCAAGTGCTCATGGGTGCACAAATCCTCAGCTACCAGGGATGCCGAAAGGGAGGGAACCTGCACGTGAAGCCGCACCTGGCCGACATCATAAGGAAGGACGGGAGCGAACAAGCGCGCTTTGAGGTGTTCCAACTCACCCCCCAGGAATACCTGAACGACCATAGGCAACTCTCGCCATTCGAGTGCAAATTCCGACAGGATGAATGCTAAGCCTCCCAAAGAAGAAAAGGCAGTCTGCCAGCCAGGAAGACTCCGGCACCTTGTAACGCACCCAATAAAGAAAAAGAGGAGCCAAAATCAAAAAGAAGGCTTCATTATCGAGGCGTAATCCGGGTCTCGCAGGAGGTAAGCCGCAATGGGCCTCCCACACCTTCCTCAGTGGGATGCAGGAAGCCAAAAGCCTCCAGAAGGAGGGAACCGAAGAACCCAAGGGAACTTGGACCCAAACCCGGGGAGGAGTCGAACT
>WNGS01167738.1:35078-57398 GCA_020271785.1 Procambarus virginalis | reverse complement strand
ACTATATATACATTGGGACACAGAACTCGGAACCAAGTCCGTACAAGACATGATGGACTATGTCACCCAAAAATGTCAGGAGGCTGTAAGCAGGTTTGTCCCAGCCCAACAGGAAAAAACAGAGAAGCAAAGGAAGAATCCGTGGTTTAATAGGGAATGTATGAAAGCAAAGGAGCTGAACAAAAGGGCATGGAGGAACTTCCGTAATAACAGAACACCAGAAAGTAGAGAGAGATACCAGAGAACCAGGAACGAGTATGTCAGTGTGAGAAGAGCAGCTGAGAAAAGGTATGAAAATGATATAGCTAATAAAGCCAAGACTGAACCAAAGCTACTACACAGTCACATCAGGAGGAAGACAACAGTGAAGGAACAGGTGATTAAACTTAGGGTGGGCGAGGACAGGTACACAGAGAATGACAAAGAGGTGTGTGAAGAACTCAACAAAAGGTTCCAGGAGGTCTTTACAATAGAACAGGGAGATATCACGGCGCTGGGAGAGGTGGCAGCAAACCAGGTGACCTTGGATAGGTTCGAAATTACAAGAGATGAGGTCAAAAAGCACCTATTGGAGCTGGATGTGAGAAAAGCTGTTGGGCCGGATGGAATCTCGCCATGGGTATTGAAAGAGTGTGCAGGAGCACTTTGCTTACCACTCTCCATAGTGTATAGTAAGTCACTGGAAACGGGGGACCTACCAGAAATATGGAAGACTGCTAATGTAGTACCAATATACAAAAAGGGTGACAGACAAGAGGCACTGAACTACAGGCCAGTGTCCTTAACTTGTATACCATGCAAGGTGATGGAGAAGATTGTGAGAAAAAACCTAGTAACACATCTGGAGAGAAGAGACTTCGTGACAACCCATCAACATGGGTTCAGGGAGGGTAAATCTTGCCTTACAGGCTTGATAGAATTCTACGATCAGGTGACAAGAATTAAGCAAGAAAGAGAAGGGTGGGCGGACTGCATTTTTTTGGACTGTCGGAAAGCCTTTGACACAGTACCCCATAAAAGGTTGATGCATAAGCTGGAGAAACAGGCAGGAGTAACAGGTAGGGCGCTCCAGTGGATAAGGGAGTACCTAAGCAATAGGAAGCAGAGAGTTACAGTGAGGGGTGAGACCTCAGACTGGCGTGAAGTCACCAGTGGAGTCCCACAGGGCTCTGTACTTGGACCTATCCTGTTTCTGATATACGTAAATGATCTCCCAGAGGGTATAGACTCATTCCTCTCAATGTTTGCTGACGACGCCAAAATTATGAGAAGGATTAAGACAGAGGAGGACAGCTTGAGACTTCAAGAAGACCTGGACAAGCTGCAGGAATGGTCGAACAAATGGCTGTTAGAGTTTAACCCAAGCAAATGTAATGTAATGAAGATAGGGGTAGGAAGCAGGAGACCAGATACAAGGTATCATTTGGGAGATGAAATACTTCAAGAGTCAGAGAGAGAGAAAGACCTGGGGGTTGATATCACGCCAGACCTGTCCCCTGAAGCTCATATCAAGAGGATAACATCAGCAGCATATGCCAGGTTGGCTAACATAAGAACGGCCTTTAGAAACTTGTGTAAGGAATCTTTCAGAACATTATATACCACATATGTCAGACCAATCCTGGAGTATGCGGCTCCAGCATGGAGTCCCTATCTAGTCAAGCATAAGACTAAACTGGAAAAGGTTCAAAGGTTTGCCACCAGACTAGTACCCGAGCTGAGAGGTATGAGCTACGAGGAGCGACTGCAGGAATTAAACCTCACTTCGTTGGAAGACAGAAGAGTTAGGGGGGACATGATCACCACATTCAAGATTCTCAGGGGAATCGACAGGGTTGATAAAGACAGGCTGTTTAACACAAGGGGCACACGCACTAGGGGACACAGGTGGAAACTGAGTGCCCAAATGAGCCACAGAGATATTAGAAAGAACTTTTTTAGTGTCAGAGTGGTTGACAAATGGAATGCATTAGGAAGCGATGTGGTGGAGGCTGACTCCATACACAGTTTCAAGTGTAGATATGATAGAGCCCATTAGGCTCAGGAAACTGTACACCTGTTGATTGACGGTTGAGAGGCGGGACCAAAGAGCCAGAGCTCAACCCCGCAAGCACAACTAGGTGAGTACAACTAGGTGAGTACACACACATATGAGTTCTTACACTATTGTACAGCCACTAGCATGCATAACATTTCGGGCAAGTTCTTAATCCTAATTTTCTTTGGAATATGACCCGCCAAATCGTTTGACAACCAGGTACCTACTCACTGCTGGGAGAACAGAGGCTATAGTTAAGGATTGGTGCCAAGTAAATCCTCTCTGGCCAGGATACCAACCCCAGGTCAAAGCCCTTGTGAAATGCCAGGCAAGTGTGTTACCACTTCGCCATGGGGACTGTTAAATCTATTTCTATAGAGGTGTTCTCATAATAATAAAGTTTATATTCATTATACAGTACAGGGATACCTTGGTTTACGAGTTTAATCCGTTCCTGGAGACTCGTAATCTCGTAATCCGAAGCCAATTTCCTTATAAGAAGTAATGGAAATGAATTAATCCATTCCTGACTACCCAAAAACCTCACTTCAAACTAAATTTTATACTAATTCATCTAAATAAACCTACAAAACTATGTTCAAGTTATTACTTACCCTTGCTGATGAATACTGTAGGCGTATGGAAGATGGTGAGGAGGGGGGAAGGAGGTGTTACTGTTTGGAAGGGGAGTCCCCTTCCATTATAACATCAGGCAGTGAGGACGTCTCTGGAGTGCATTCTCTGGCACGTTTTGCCTGCATACCACTAGGTCCTGGTTGTGGCTCACTGCTCGATTTTCTCACAACAAATCTGTCCATGGAAGATTGTTTTTCCCTTCTTCGTAAGATGTCTCTGTAAGGAGGCATCACATTGTCATTGAAAAGATTAATGCAACGCCCTACTACAGCTTTCTCTGGGTGAGTCTTTTTCAATAAAAGTTTGCATTTCTTCCCACATCTGAAACCACTTCTTAATGGTTGCAGAAGGGACATTTTGTACTGCCTCATCTTCCTCCACTGGAGAAACATCCTCAGCTGGGTCTTCTTGCTGATGTCCAACTACTGTACTTGTTTGGTAGTAGTAATTTGTTAGGCCTGTATAACTGGCATGCTTATTGAAAAGAAAATGTCATTTGCTTAACCCAGCTACTGGAAGACATATTTTATTTATATTTCTTAAAAAGGACCTATATGGAAATATTCCTTCATTAAATCTGCAAACAAATATTCTATAGCATTATCTTATTCATAAAAATATTACACTTTTTTTTTTTTTTGCATTTTGGTTAATTTCTACAAAAGATCAGAGAACAGCAATATAACTTAACTTATTTAAATGCAGAGTTGGAAAACTTTAGCTTTTCAACTTACAAAATCATTTGTTCATAGCCAAACACATATCAAACACAAATACTAAGAAAATCAAAATACCTTGGTTGGAA
Source organism: Procambarus virginalis (assembly GCA_020271785.1). NCBI lineage: Eukaryota > Metazoa > Arthropoda > Malacostraca > Decapoda > Cambaridae > Procambarus > Procambarus virginalis. The sequence goes on along the minus strand of WNGS01167738.1, from coordinate 53,919 downwards.
GTGCAGCTGACAAGGCACTAACACAGTAATTTCAAGATGCATTTCACAATTTCCAAATATTACCAATGGCTTAGTAGGCAACATAGTTTGTCTTAATATGTATATCATACAACACAATTCAGTATTGCTAAACTAAATAACTCTTCAAGAGTTTTCATTCATATGGACAATTTTGTCCTTTTTCAAATAATTTGCTTACTAGGTCTAGGACTTTTTCCTTCGGCCAGGGCACTAGTGAGGTTTATCACCCGAGTGCACTAACATGTGCCTCCTTCTACTATTCAGTAAATTAATTAACTTTGGACACTCATGATGTTAATCACTTCTGTGCACAGTATCTTTCTAATCTTCTTCATACCTCCATGTTAACCAATTGTTCTCTGCACTTGAACTATTAATTACATTCATTATCCATATGCACTACTAACATATGAGTTTTCATATTATTACTCCACTTAAATCTTTTCCCACACTGTGAACATTCATGAGGTTTTTCATCTGAATGTACCAGCATGTGACTTATTATACCCCGACGTAGTCTGAATTTTCTACCACACTCGGCACACTCAAAAGGTTTAATACCTGTATGCACTGTCCTGTGAGTCGTCATATCTGAAAGTTGACTGAATGTTTTCCCACACTCTGGACACTCATGAGGTTTAATTCCCATATGCACCTTCATGTGAGCCTTCATACTTTGAAGATGATTATATGTTTTTCCACACTCTGAACATTCAAAAGGTTTATCATCCGAATGCACCAACATGTGACTTATCATACCACGACGTAGTCTAAATTTTCTCCCACACTTGGCACACTCAAAAGGTTTAACACCAGTATGCACTGTCCTGTGAGTGTTCATATCTAAAAGTCGACTGAATGTTTTCCCACATTCTGGACACTCGTGAGGTTTAATTACCACATGTACCATCCTGTGAAGCTTCATATTTCCTAGACGACTGAATGTTTTCCCACACTCTGGACACTCGTGAGGTTTAATACCCCTGTGCACACTCCTGTGAGCCTTCATACGTCTAAGATAATTGAATGTTTTCCCACAATCTGGGCAGTCATGATATTTACCATCCCACGGTACAATCTTGCGAACCTTCATTTCTACAGGATAGCTGAATGTTTTCCCACACTCTGGGCACTCGTGAGGTATAATATCCCTGTGCACCATCCTGAGAGGATTCATATTTTCAGGTTGACTGAATGTTCTTCCACATTCTGGACACTTGTACTGCTTCATCTTTATGATCCCAGCAGTTAGGATGGAAGCTACCTCCTTCCGATGACTGCAGAAATTTTAGAGAGGGCGTCTACTGGACTGTGAATTTTACATTACAGTATCTGCTGATATAGATCTGACCAATGTAAACTGTCAGCAAAATTATTTGCACACCCTCCGTCGCTATGTAATGGAGTGTGAAAAGTTTTGTGAATTTAGACAACTTTATAACAAATGTTCAAGATATAAGCAATTATTTAATTCACGATGATCTACAGTACTACCAGAAATCTTAGTAAAATCTCCCCAGTTTGCTAACTGTAGGTACTATATGTGGGTGACTGTAACCTTTCCTCTAGTGCCCACTGCATGTGGAGTATTGTGCAGGATATGACACTGGCTCTCCATATATGTCAGTTGCTTAGGTTACGAAAATGTACAATACTTGTTGTTGGTCTCCAACTCACTGTTGATGTAACAATTACATTAACTTTTTTAACTAGTTTATAAAGAATGTAACTTGCTTAGTTAAATGAATTTCGAGGTCCAGTCACTGAGCCTATTGTGTGTTTCTGTAACCCCCATACACTATGCTAATACGATGGGCAAGGGGTGCATAATAAATGAACTAGGCAAACTGGAGACACAACACTGCCGCTGGGTAGAACAATTATGCCGGGTGTTATCTTATACTTGGGGTGTGGTTATCATCTGCAGATGACTGCGGGGTTATCCTGTGAAGTGAGGCGTCTCCTGGAGAGAAAACACTGCCGCTGGCTGAGGAATCCCGGCTGACCTCCACGACGTCCTCTATGACTTCAAGTGACCTGCATCAATCTTAATGTCATACGGATAATAGTATGCTTTATACTCTACTTTATAATAAGTGCAGTTGTTGTTAGTGTTGATTAATGAGCCAAGAAGGTGCAGGTGCCAGAACACAAGCAGTAGGTTGTAGCCCTGCTACTGATCGTCTACGACTGGACACTGTTGCCAGATAAAACTGATGAAAATCGCGACCTGATGAATTAAAAGAAATTTATTTATTTATTATTTATGTGCGTAAATCACGAAAGTTAACACGTAATGAAAAATGTGACAGTGTCAGACCACGGTGGAAGAATTGAAACAGGAATTTCCTTAAGTACTTTCGTATTTAATAATACATCTTCAGAAATTTCTTATTTATATATACAGGAGTTCTTCAAGTTCAAGTTCAAGTATGTTTATTGAGATAAGCAAGAAATACATCTCAAAGGGATAGAGTAGCTTAGGCTATTTCTACCCCCTCTACTTCAAGTCCCTCAAGGGGCGCACAAATTCAGTGAGTACAAATAAACAAATAACATTACAAGAATCCCATTTAACATTGCAGGTTAATATAGTAAGTACAGCATATTACAAGAATCCCATTTAACATTGCAGGTTAATATAGTAAGTACAGCATATAAATGTTACACTCTTGCGGCAAAATTCTTGTAACTCCTAAGTATACTTTATATCATACCATTCAAGTTCAAGTTCAAGTATATTTATTGAGATAAGCAAGAAATACATCTCAAAGGGATAGAGTAGCTTAGGCTATTTCTACCCCCCTCTACTTCAAGTCCCTCAAGGGGCGCACAAATTCAGTGAGTCAAATACACAAATAACATTACAAGAATCCCATTTAACATTGCAGGTTAATATAGTAAGTACAGCATATTACAAGAATCCCATTTAACATTGCAGGTTAATATAGTAAGTACAGCATATAATTGTTACACTCTTGGGGCAAACTTCTTGTAGCTCCTAAGTATACTGTCTATCATACCATTATCACACAACCAAACAATTTGATGTAGTACACTATTTAATTCCTTATTTTCTGTGGGTTGGAAGAAAACGCACCACGTGGGGGCTTAATTTATTATTAATTATATAAATTAATTACTTAACATAATAATTACAAATTACAAAATGAATTATTATATAAATTACTTACAAAGTAATTAATACGAAATTTATCACAAATTAAAATAATCATAAATGATTATTAATGAAGTTCTTGCATGAAGAAGCATAGGCTAATTATAACGACTAAATGGATAAATAAATACTGCCTCATAATGAATAGTGAATGGGCATAAAAAATTTTACAGCAAATAATGGATAGCCGTTACTATGCTAATGTAATTCAATTGCCGTGAAATCTGTAATTAGACTGCGGTAATTCCAGTTCTTGGTATTCTTGGTTTATCACTTTGGGGGCCGCCGTCGGAGCACCCCCAATCCCGTGAGGGCCAGCGGCGCGGAACCCCCACCCCCGAAGGGCGAGCGGAAGCTGGCTGCAAAAGTGGGTACATGCCTTCTCAGTACCTTGGCCGTAAGCGTGCCCGTATGCCCGGAGAGGCCATTAAAAAACAGTCAGTCTTACATGATCCTGACTGAAAAAGGTACCATTCCGGGCCTACTGGGCAGATGCTGCGAGGAGACGCAGCTCGCTTGGAGGGCCGTCGGAGTACCATCTTGACGAGCCGAGGAGCGGGGAGGCGGGAAGCCCCGCCTGTGGACTGGGTGGAGTACATAGCGCCGGGGTTGTACTCCATGTAGGAAGCGCTTGTCGCCGCGGGGAATGACTGGTCGTTCCCGTGTTTTTCTTCGTCGTAGTAGCCCGCCCTCACAGAGACCAGACCTGATGTCTGGCCCCAGGGCGCGGGTGTGGGAATGTGAACGCTGTCCTCTCCGAGGCCGACTCCCCAGGGTCGACCCCGTGTCGGCTGTTGTCACTGGTGAGCCCCGCGGGTGCTGAGTGGAGGTGTCCGCTTGGAAGCGGGTAGTTCGTCTCCCAGGATACCTCTCCCGGGGGGCATGAGAGCCGTGTTCCACCTTTCGGGCCACGCCGTGTGTTCCTCGATCATCACAGGATTTCCTCGTCCTCGTTCGATCGTGGATCTGGAATTATCAAAGCAGTAAGGGTGGGCAGGAGATGGTGTGCCGAGTTAACAAAAAGGCAGAGGCCCCAGTTACATAGGATCCGCACCATAATTTGACTGGCGGCTGCGAGTGTGGGCCAACTGTATGCGACACCTGTTGCGAAAGGCAGGAATGGTGGAAGTGGGTGAAGCCCCAAGCATAACTGAGTGGGGAGTAACTGAAAAGCCTAGCGTGGTACTGCCAGATACAATAAGTGCAACTCCTGGGACAAACGGACGCCTCCAGCTCCGTCGTAACTAAGAGGAGTAAATGCCAGCGTCAAGTAACTAGTACGCACCGGCACGGCAGTTATTAATGAAAATTATATTTTATAATTCATATAAAATTTTATACAAATTACAAATTATTAAATAAATTTAATAAATAATAATATATACAATAAGTAATATATAAATAAATAGAATACAGATTTAAATATAATAAACTTTTTAAAAATTAAAAAGTATTATAATACATGTTTTTATAGACACAATTTATATTAAGTAATATAAATTATAAGTCAATGTTAGGGCACAGTGCAGCCGGAGTACTGTGGGGACGCCTAGGGCTGCATATAGTGTGGCGAAGTCCGACTCGCCAAGCAGCAGGGAGGTACCAAGGAACGCCAACAGGCCAAGGTATGAGGGGTGTGAGGTGGCGTGGCACTGCAGAAACACTTACGCCCAACAAGACGAATGAGAACTGTAATATGAAATTATATTAAGAATGGTTAGAAATTGCGTTCTTCCCTACTCTCGTGCAGATCCTCGTTTAGGACACTCCATCTGCAGCCTCGTCAGCTGTACCTAGCTGTAAGAAAGTGTTCGGCCAGGACATCAGGAGCTGGCAGAGCCTCAAGGGCATGCTCAGATGAACCACCACCAGCTGTGCCAACGGCTCCTGGATCGTCGTGTGGGACCCCAGCAGCTGGGCTTGAATATAAAGAATGACGAAGTGTAAGAAACGGCGGTCGTGTATAAATAGCTGGGTGACCGAGCATGCTCAGCTGCAATGCCACCAGCTGAGCCTACGCCTCGGCTGGGACCTCAGCAGCTGGGCTCGTTCCCCTGGGGCGTGCTCAGCTACTCGCCGCCAGCTGGCAATATATAATACAAGAATTAGAAATGAATAAAGAATGACAAAATGCAAGGAACAGCAAACGTACGTGAATAAAGAGGGAGGCTGACAAGCTTGGCTGCAACAGCACCAGCTGAGCCCTCCGGAGCATGCTCAGCATGCTCAGCCTTCGGCTGCTGGATCATCGGCGAGAACCACTTCCGCCGGAACATCGGCAGCCGGAACATCGGCAGCCGGGACAGGCGCCGGGTACACGCCGGGCACCTGGGACAATCCTAACTACAACAGGGCGCCGCGCACGCGGGCATGGAGGGGAACACGACAGGACTATATCTTAGGATAATGTAGATGGGCCGGCTGCTCCAGCATAATTCTAATCCGAAAAAAAAAATAATTTTATTAAAAATGCGACGAAATGAATAGCTGGTGACAGCAATATTTACACATCGCTGGAACATTGGTTATAGAATTGTCTCTAAATTCACGTATCTTTTCGCACTCCATCACATAGTGACGGAGGGTGTGCGAATAATTTTGTTGACACAGTTTACATTTTGTCAGGTCTACATCGGCAGATAATGAGAATTCCCAGAGATACTTGTAACCGAGTCTAAGCCGAGCAGCAGTAACATCTAGAAGTATTTCAAAATGATCTGCTACCAGAAATTTTAGCCAAATATCCCCAGTTTGCTAACTGTAGGTAGTAACTGAGTGATTGTAACCTATCCACCGCTGTCCACTGGATGGGAGGCGGTGTGCAGGACAAACATATAAATTTTGACACTAGCTCTCCACATATGTCAGTTGCTTAATTTAGAACCTGTACTTGAGGTCGATCTCGAACCCATTGTTGATGTGACGACTTATATTGAATTTTGTAACTAGCTCATCAAGATTGTAACTTGCTTAGCTAAATGAATTGTGGGGTTCAGTCCCTGAGCCCATTATGTGCCTCTGTAACCCTTTCCACTACCGCCCACAAGATGGGTATGGGGTGCATAATAAATGAACTAAACTAAAAAAAAAAAAACTGGTGACAGCAAATAAAGACGACGAACCAAGCGTCAGTTAGGTTAGGATTGGTTTGGTTAAGTTAGGTTAGGTTAGGTTAGGTTAGGGTAGTTTAGGTTAAGTCAGCCCAACCTAACATTTATTCAGTACCAACGTAATGCCAGGAAGCTCTCCGGCTTCCTCCTGCCCTCCAGCTGTGCCAACAGCTGCTGGATCGATCGTCGGCTGGGAAAGTAAGGTAAGCAATAGGAAATACCAAATAATATAAATGGTAACATGAACGCTGTCCACTCTGGAGACCAACAAAAGGAATTAAAATACCATAAAATATAAACTTAAAAGAAATAATAAAGTAAATAATGTAACAAAATAAAGAAAAAATAACAAGGAATAATAGAACGCCCCCAGCTGCGCCCTCAGCTGCTGGACCCTCGGCTGGGCCCTCCTCCGCTGGTACAACAGCAGCTGTGCTTGGCCCCCCAGGGGCATGCTCAGCAGGAACACCGCCATTTGGGCTGTCCGCTGCTGGGACATCGGCTGGGACCAGATCAGCCGGTACAACAGCAGCCATGCTTGGCCCCCTGGGTCATGCTCAGCTGGAACCCCACCAGCTGTGCCGTCAGCTGCCGGGTCATCAGCTGGGACCACCTCAGCCGGAACAGCAGCTGTGCTTGGCCCCCAGGGGCATGCTCGGCGCGGAACAGCACCGTCTGTGCCATCGGCTGGTACCACATCAGCCGGAACAACAGCAGCTGTGCTTGGCCCCCGGGGGCATGCTCAGCTGGAACACCCCCAGCTATGACATCCGCTGCTGGATCATCGGCTGGTACCACATCAGCCGGAACTACAGCAGCTGTGCTTAGCCCCCCAGGGGCATGCACAGCTGGAACACCGCCAGCTGTGCCCTCAGCTGCTAGACATCACCCGGGGCCACACCCGCCGGAACAACAGCAGCTGTGCTCGGCCCCCAGGGGCATGCTCAGCTTGGATCACCACCAGCTGTGCCAACAGCTGCTGGATCATCGGCTGGGACCACAACAGCCGGAACAACAGCAGCTGTGCACGGCCCCCAGGGGCATGCTCAGCTTGGCTCACCACCTGCTGTGCCAACAGTTGCTGGATCATCGGCTGGCACCACATCAGCCGGAACAACAGCAGCTGTGCTGTGCCCCCAGGGGCTAGCTCAGCATGCCAGCCCTCGGCTGCTGGACCATCGGCGGGAACCACTTCCGCCGGAACATCAGCAGCCGGGACAGGCGCTGGGTACACGCCGGGCACCGGGGACAATCCCAACTACAACAGCGCGCAGCACACGCTGGCGTGGAGGGGAACACGGGCAGGGCTGTACCTTAGGATAATGGAGAAAGGCCAGCTGCTCCGGCATAATTCTAATCTGGAAAAATATATTTTTATTAAAAAATTAGACGAAATAAAGAGCTGGCGACGCCAAATAAACATGACGAACCAAGCGCCAGTTAGGTTAGGTTCGGGTTGGTTTGGTTAAGTTAGGTTAGTGTAGTTTAGGTTAGGTCAGCCCAACCTAACATAATCATTCAGTACCAACGTAATGCCAGGAAGCTCTCCGGCTTCCTCCGGGCCTCCGGCTGTGCCACCACTGCTGGATCGTCGGCTGGGAAAGTAAGGTAAGCAATAGGAAATAACAAATATAAATAGTAATGTGAACACTGTCCACTCCGGAGACCAACGAAGGGAAATAAATACAATAAAATACTAAAAATTTTAAGAAATAAATAATAAAATAAATAATATAACAAATTAAGAGAGAAAATAACAATTAATAATAGAACGCCCCCAGCTGCCCCTCAGCTGCTGGACCATCGACTGGGACCACCTCCGCCGGAACAACAGCAGCTGTGCATGGCCCCCGGGGCATGCTCGGCAGGAACACCACCAGTTGGGCCGTCAGCGGCTGGAACATCGCCTGGGACCACATCAGCTGGTACAACAGCAGCCGTGCTTTGCCCCCAGGGTCACACTCAGCTGGAACACCGCCAGCTGTGCCGTCGGCTGCTGGAACCTCGGCTGGGACCACCTCAGCTGGAACAGCAGGAGTGCTTGGCCCCCACCCAGCAAACACAGAACGTTTGTGAACGTTTTTAAATGGTGCCACAAAGTTTAGTTTTAGTTTTAGTTCATTTATTATGCACCCCATACCCATCTTGTGGGCGGTAGTGGAAAGGGTTACAGAGGCACATAATGGGCTCAGGGACTGAACCCCACAATTCATTTAGCTAAGCAAGTTACAATCTTGATGAGCTAGTTACAAAATTCAATATAAGTCGTCACATCAACAATGGGTTCGAGATCGACCTCAAATACAGGTTCTAAATTAAGCAACTGACATATGTGGAGAGCTAGTGTCACAATTTATATGTTTGTCCTGCACACCGCCCCCCATCCAGTGGGCAGCGGTGGATAGGTTACAATCACTCTGTTACTACCTACAGTTAGCAAACTGGGGATATTTGGCTAAAATTTCTGGTAGCAGATCATTTTGAATGAAATATTTACACATCGCTGGAACATTGGTTATAGAATTGTCTCTAAATTCACGTATCTTTTCGCACTCCATCACATAGTGACGGAGGGTGTGCGAATAATTTTGTTGACACAGTTTACATTTGGTCAGGTCTACATCGGCAGATAATGAGAATTCCCAGAGATACTTGTAACCGAGTCTAAGCCGAGCAGCAGTAACATCTAGAAGTCTGCTGATTTTATTGGATGATCCATAGATGTGTGGCTCCTCTTGCATGATAGTATGATGATAGATGGAATTACTGGTGTCAATTTCACTTTGCCTCAGATCTACAAGATCTTGTTGAAGTTCTCGGTGTACTGCTGCTCTCAGATTGCTCATTGACAATCCAAGGTTACACTCAACGGCTCCTTTAAAGGCAGATTCTTTGGCTAACTTATCAGCTCTATCATGCATTCGGAGGCCAACATGAGATGGAGACCACATGAAATGGACTCTGTTACCATCCTTAATAATTTTGTTGTATTTGTGTCTAGCTTCGGACACGAGCATGTTACAGTTGTGTCTTAAAGAGTTGAGAGCATTTAAGGATGATAAGGAGTCGCTTACAATTAATGTATCAAGTTTGGAGACTTGTACACATTTCAGTGCAAGGATCAAGGCAAATAGTTCAGTCTGAAGGGTAGAGGCCCAATTGTTTATACGGACTCCCCACTCAAAGTACAAGCCATCGCCCATTGTCAGAACAACTGCACTTCCAGCTGCACCCGTGGTGCGGTGTAGGGAACCATCAGTGTATATGATTTGAGAGAGAGAATGCTCTGTGGACAGAGCATCAATATGGCTTAAGGCGTTGAGCTTTGCCTCAAGACGAAGCTTGGGCTTATCTCTAATTTGCTTCTTGGGTGGAAAGGGAGGGATTAAAACTGGAAAGGGTGTAACCTCCCACGGTGCAGGAAAGTGCCGTTGTTGTTTCTCTTGGTACAAATCATGAACCCCATACATTCTGAGTTGAGTTCCAGTTTTTGTTATCCATTTGGAACAATGCTGATCTTCAATAAAGTAAGTCTGGAGGGCTTCTGTGCAAGGATTAGGATGAGTTAGCCTAAGCATTTTTATACCAATTTGACAGTTAATTTCAGTAACACGATCAACAACGCTCAGAATATTAAGTTCCTTTCTCATATTAAGTATCTTTGTGGTACGAGGGCACCCAAGGATTATCCTCAGGGCTTCGTTCTGCAATTTTTCAAGCCCTCCAAGCTTTCTTTCAGGCATCAAAACAAGCAGAGGTGCAGCATAATCCACTAAAGATCTGATGTATGCAAGGTACATCATTTTGACAATTCTGACATTGGCACCATAGCCTGAGTGATAACCTGCAACAGCCTTGAGAGCTCGGAGCCTCTCTTTATACTGACGACAGAGTCTGAATACAACAGGACCATACAGTGGCACCTCAAGGCCAAGGTATTTGAATCTGTTTACATAGTCAAGCTGGGAGCCATCAGATAGTTGCATCTTGTGAACAGCTCCTCCCTGCCTGGGTGGGCGCCGATTTAGTATCTTTGTTTTCTCTGCTGAGATAATTAAACCTAGGTCCTGACATGTATTAGATGCCACAAAGGTAATACTCTAACATTTGACATAAATACGTATATCTGACGTTCTTAAAACCACTAGATATAACTAAAAACATGTATTCTTGAGATACGTTTTTTTAAGATTTATGTAAAAATTTAAAAATAATAGTGAATGCTATGGAATTATAATATTTTCTTGCTTTATATATAAAAATAAAAAAATTTTAGTCAACATTTCATTTTTTTTGTTTACTTTATGTAAACCTATCCAATTTATGTTCTTATAACATAAATATAACATTTATATGTCGTCAATATAACGTTATTTATACGACATCGTTACGTTATTATAATGTTATATTAACGTATAATTCCTGTATAAAAACAAATATATATTGAGCTTTATATTTTAAACCTTGTAAAATTGTCGTAAAATTTGGAATAAGACAGTAAGCATGCTTTATTTATGAAAATATAGAAACAAATCAAGAAAAATCATAAACCACATGTCACCCCTATATATAATTCTTTGGTTGTCTTTCCAAAGAATGTAATTTAAGCTTTGACAATCTTTCTTCAAATGACAGGTTTCTAATTTGGGGTATTAACTTTGTTATTCTTTACTGGAAGCATTCTAGTAAATTTTGAACCTTAAATTTTGAAATTAAAATAAATTGAACCCCATGCACAGATACCATAATTAAGATAGGGATAGATTAGTGCATAATATAGAGAGATGGGACCAGAGTTAGGTACATAATATCTGATTTTGGAGAGTATCCAAATGTTTTAGCGATTTTCTTAGTTATGTGTTGTATGTGGGTACTGAAGTTTAGTCTCTTGTCTAGGAATAGGCCAAAAAACTTTCCATCTTTTTTATTGCTAATGTTTACATTATCTATCTGAAGCTGAATTGCATTTGTAGATTTGCTTCCAAATAAGATGTATAGTAGGTCTTTGCTATGTTAATTGTTAGCTTGTTGGTTGACATCCATATGTGGACATTTTTTAGTTCATTATTAACAACATTATTTAGTGTATGTGGGTTGGGGTTAGAGTAGATGAGGGTAGTATCATCAGCAAACAAAATAGGTTTCAGAATGTTAGAGACATTAGGCAGATCATTGATGTATATAAGAAATAGGAGAGGTCCCAAGATGCTGCCCTGTGGCACTCCAACGGTTATTGGTAGAGTGGGAGAGGTTATATTATTGATGGCTACACATTGGTGTCTATCACTAAGATAGGATTGGATATAGTCCAGTGCATGGCCTCGGATTCCATAATGATGGAGTTTAAGTAAGAGGTAATTGTGATTAACAGTATCAAAGGCCTTTCTCAGGTCAATGAAGAGTCCAATCAGAAACTCATTTTTGTCAAGGGCAGAGTAAATTATATCAAGGAGACTAATAATTGCATCGTTGGTACTCTTTTAGGAGCGGAAGCCAAACTTACAGGGGCTAAGAATGTCGAATTTTACGAGATAAGAGTAGAGCTGTTTGTAGATAATTTTTTCAAATATTTTGATAGTATGGGTAGGTTTGATATTGGTCTATAATTGTTTATGTTTGCCGGATTACCTCCTTTATGAACTGGCGTTACTCTTGCTTTTTTAAGGATATCAGAGAAGGAATGACACTCAAAAGGGATTTGTTGAACAGCAGAGCTATAGGTGGCGCAATGGCATGGGAGGCGCTCTTGTATACAATGGACTGAGCTTTGCATACAATGGAGCTTTGGTTTTTAGTGAGTGTATGATGGACACAACATCTGTCGGGCTGACTGGTGAAAGAAGAAGAGAGTTTGGATAGCTGCCTGAGAGATATATGTGTTCATAATGTGTCTGAGTCTGTGGGATTTTACTCGCAAGGTCACCACCAACCGATGAAAAGAAGCTATTAAATTCATTTGCCATTTCTAAGTCAGTTGACGGTGTAAAGCCATCCTTAGAGAGTGTTATCTGGTTGTGGGAGTGTTGTTTAGTTCCTAGGATATTAGAGATGGTATTCCATGTGATTTTCATGTTGCCTTTTGCTTCTAACTCTATCGCCATTACCTATCCTCTAAACCTTACATTTGTCAGAATTAAACGGCCTCCGCCAATCATTTGACCATATCAGTACCCAATTTAGATCGTTCGATCGATCAATTTAGACCTCCTTGTATCATATATCATCATACATGATGATATAATGATACACACTATATTGGGTATGCTGATGATATAATGATACACACTACTTGTTTGCTAACATGCAGAACACTCTTAACTCTGTATTAGTCTCATGTCAGGACTTCGGTTAGTCTATCTCAGCAGAGGAAACAAAGATACTAACGGGTGTCCACCCAGGCAGGGAGGAGCTGTTCACAAGATGCAACTGTATATATGGCTCCNAATTTTCAATGTCTTCAGCAGAGGTTATTTTCATGCTGATTTTAGTGTCATCTGCGAAGGATGACATGAAGCTGTGACGTATTTTTGTCTATATTTAATATGAGAATAAGGAAAAGCAGTGGTGCAAGGACTGTACCCCGAGGTACAGAGCTTTTAACTGCGCTTGGACTCGATTTTATTTGATTGACTGTTACTCTCTATGTTCTGTTCAACAGGAAATTGAGTATCTACCGTCCTACTTTATCAGTTATTCCCATTGACCTCATTTTGTGTGCTATCACTCCATGGTCACATTTGTCGAATGCCTTTATAAAGTCTGTGTATGCAATATCTGCATTTTGCTTTTCTTCCAAAGCTTCTGTGATTTTGTCATAATAATTACCTAAGTGTAGTTACAGGATGAGAGCTATGCTTGTGGTGTTCCGTCTTCCCAGCGTGTTTTGTCATATAGCGGCTTTGAAACTACCGACGGTCTTGGCCTCTACCATATTCTCACCTAACTTGTTCCAGCCGTCTACCACTCTGTTTGCGAAAGTGAATTTTCTTACATTTCTTCGGCATCTGTGTTTAGTTAGTTTAAATCTATGACCTCTTGTTCTTGAAATTCCAGGTCTCAGGAAATCATCTCTATCAATTTTATCAATTCCTGTTACTATTTTGTACATAGTGATCATATCGGCTCTTTCTTCTGTCATCTAGTTTTGGCATATTTAATGCCTCTAACCTCTACTTGCAGCTCTTGTCCTTCAGTTCTGGGAGCCACTTAGTAGCATGTCTTTGCACCTTTTCCAGTTTGTTTATGTGCTTCTTTAGATATGGGCACCATACAACCACTGCATATTCCAGCTTTGGTCTAACAAAAGTTGTAAACAATTTCTTTAGTGTTTTGCCATCCATGTATTTAAAAGTAATTCTGAAGTTAGAAAAGTATAGCATAATGGTTGAGTAACTGTGACAGACAGGATCTTCCCGCTCTAAATCCATGTTGTCCCGGGTTGTGTAGCTCATTATTTTCCATAAAACTAGAAATCTGATTCCTAATCACTCTTTCAAAAACTTTTATTATGTGTGATGTTAGTGCAACTGGTCGATAATTTTTTGCCAAAGCTTTACTACTTCCCCTTATTTAGAGGAGCTATATCTGTAGATTTAAGTGCTGCTGGTATCTCCCCTGTATCCAGGCTCTTTTAAAACTCCATATTATGGTAAGCGCTCACACTACTGGTAATTTACATTTCTTTATGAATATTGAATTCTACGAGTAAGGCCCAGGGGTTGAGTGCATGAGCATATTGTCAATTTCTCTTTCAAAATCTTCCGAGTCCATGTTAATATCCATTATATTATCTGCAGCTTGGATGTCATTCATAAAGAAGCTGTCTGGATCATCAACTTTCATATTGTTTATTGGTGTGCTAAACATAGCCTCATACTGGCTTCCTAGAATTTCACTAATTTCTTTCTTGTCCTCTGTGTTTACAACCTTCAATTGTAATTAAAGGTCCAATACTAGTGGGGGCTTTTTATTTTGATTCTGCGCATGTGGAAAATATTTTGGATTTTTCTTTGTCTTGTACATCTTTCTGTTCCAATTCCATTTCCTTAGACTCGTATGATCGCTTCAACGCTTGCTCTATTTCTTCGATCTCCCTGTTTAGTTTCATTTTCCTTTCTTGTGATAGTCGTGTCTGCCTAAGCATTTCCATGAGCTTTTTTTCTTCTCCTGTACAGTTGTCTGCGTTCTCTTTCTGACCCTCCTCACAGGCACATGCTTCAAGCAGACCTTGTATACTTCAGCTGTCAGTTGAGCTATTCCCTGTGTGGGAGTTTTATCTCTTAAGACCATCTCCCATTGAAAGTTTGCAAGGTCTATTGCATCGATAGATGCAATAAACCTTGCAATAGACTAATAGATGATGGAGGAACTAGATAGATGGATGGATGGGGGAACTGGATGGATGGAGGAGAGGGACTGGATTGATGGTTGGTTGATACCTGGTTGATGGGGGTCTGGGAGTTCTTCTACTCCCCGAGCCCGGCCCCAGGCCAAGCTTGACTTGTGAGAGTTTGGTCCACTAGGCTGTTGATTGGAGAGGCCCACAGGCCCACATACCCACCACAGCCCAGTTGGTCCGGCACTCCTTGGAGGAAACAATCTAATTTCCTCTTGAAGATGTCCACGGTTGTTCCGGCAATATTTCTTATACTCGCTGGGAGGGTGTTGAACAACCGTGGACCTCTGATGTTTATACAGTGTTCTCTGATTGTGCCTATGGCACCCCTGCTCTTCACTGGTTATATTCTGCATTTTCTTTCATATCGTTCACTCCAGTACGTTATTTTACTGTGTAGATTTGGTACTTGGCCCTCCAGCATTTTCCACGTGTATATTATTTGATATCTCTCTCGTCTTCTTTCAAGTGAGTACATTTGGAAGGCTTTAAGACGATCCCAATAATTTAGGTGCTTTATCGCGTCTATGCATGCCGTGTATGTTCTCTGTATTCCCTCTATTTCAGCAATCTCTCCTGCTCTGAAGGGAGAAGTGAGTACTGAGCAGTACTCAAGACGGGACAACACAAGTGACTCGAAGAGTACAACCATTGTGATGGGATCCCTCGATTTGAAAGTTCTCGTAATCCATCCGAACATTTTTCTGGCTGACGCAATATTTGCTTGGTTATGCTCCCTAAACATTAGGTCATCAGACATCATTATTCCCAAATCTTTTACATGCTGTTTTCCGACTATGGGCACATTTGATTGTGTTTTGTACCCTATATTATGTTTAGGGTCCTCATTTTTACCATACCTGAGTACCTGGAATTTATCACTGTTAAACATCATGTTATTTTCTGATGCCCAATCGAAAACTTTATTAATATCAGCATTAAGTTTTTCAATATCTTCAGCCGAGGTAATTTTCATACTGATTTTTGTGTCATCTGCAAAGGATTATACGAAGCTGTGACTTGTATTTTTGTCTATATCTGATATGAGACTAAGGAAAAGCAGCGGTGCAAGGACTGTACCCTGAGGTACAGAGCTTTTAACTGTGCTTGGACTCGATTTTATATGGTTGACTGTTACTCGCTGAGTCCTGTTTGACAGAAAACTGAGTATCCAATGTCCTACTTTACCGGCTATTCCCATTGACTTCATTTTGTGTGTTATCACTCCATGATCACATTTATCGAATGCCTTTGGGAAATCCATGTATACCACATCTGCATTCTGTTTTTCTTCTAATGCCTCAGTGATTTTGTCGTAATGGTCAAGTCGCTGAGAGAGGCATGATCTTCCTGCTCTAAATCCATGTTGGCCTGGATTGTGGAGGTCATTGGTCTCCATGAAACTAGTGACCTGACTCCTGTTCACTCTCTCAAATACTTTTATGTGGGACATTAGTGCAACTGGTCTATAATTCTTTGCCAATGCTTTGCTACCTCCCCTGTGTAGAGGGGCTATGTCTGCTGCTTTAAGCGCATCTGGTATCTCCCCCCATGTCCAAGTTCTTCCTCCACACTATACTGAGTGCCTGTGCTGTGCCTGTGCTGTGCTGAGTGCATGGTGAGGGGACTGGATGGATGGTGAGGGGACTGGCTGAGTGGATGGTGATGGGGACTGAATGGTTGGATGGTGGATGGGGAATGGATGGTTGGATGGTGGATGGAAACTGGATGGATGGATGGTGGATGGGGACTGGATGGATGGTGGATGAGGACTGGATGGATGGTGGATGGATGGGGGGGGGAACCTGGATGGATGGATGGATGGTGAGGGAACTGGATGGATGATGGGGGGGAACTAGATGGATGGATAGGGGGTGGATGGATGGATGGTGGGGTGAAACTCCGTCCCCCACATCGCACCCTCCCCGCTTCCCCACATACCGCCAACGGACCATCCCCGCTACCTTCAGTCTCCGCACCACACCTCCCCGCTTCCCCAATACCCCCATCCTGCCAACGGGCCCTCCCCGATACCTCCATCCCCCCCCCCCAGCTGTACCCTCCCAGCCATATCTGGATGGTATTAATACAGACTTTGTTGTTACCAGCTGGTAGATCAAGAGGCAAACTGCATGACATTAAGCTCTTGTTTTTACTAACTCAAAGCCTGATTGACTGTAAATGGATGACGATAAATGGATGAATAACTATATATGGATGAACGACTGTAAATGGCTGAATGACTGTAAATGACTAACCGGTTACTACCACAACTGTGAATGCTTGACTGCCTTTGGTTATGACTGCCTGTGACTGGTCTTGACTGTGAATGCTTGACTGACTTTTGACTGACTGATTCTGACTGGCTGCACATAATAGAGGCAGTGAAATGTTTGAAAGGAAAATCTGAACCAGTGATGCAGATAGGAAAGTGTTTAAGGCGAGCGGGTGATGGTCTCACCACCTCCTCCTCACCCTCCCCATACACCAACACCACTCCTCCCTCCCTCCTCCCTGTCTCCTTCCTGTCTCCCATACGCCACCAAGAATCATCAGTAAAGGTAAAGAGCAGTTAAATGTTCACTTATTTTATTTATGGTTTATATTTATACCTGATTGTTTTGTATATGAAAAATATGAGTAGTATTCTGTATAAAATGTATTTTTAAGTTAAGATTTTTGGATGTATGGAACAGATTAATTCAATTTACATTATTTATGGGAAATTTCGATTTGGATGACAAATTTTTGGTTGACAATGTGTCTCTGGGAACGGATTACAATTGTAAACGAAGGTACCACTGTATAGGACTAAACTTGAATTACACCTTACATGAATTAATTTCATACATATAATACATACATACATGTGGAACCTCAGCGTATGAATTTAATCTGTTCCAAGAAATGAATCATAACCCAAACATTCGCACAACGAATCAAATTTTTCCATAAGAAATAACGTAAATTGATCCCTTTTTACACACACACCCAAAAATATTAACTTAAAAAATACATTTTATACAGAATACTACTCATACTTTTTACTGCATTTTACCTTTATTGAGGACTCTTGTTGGCGCATGGAAGACGGTGAGAAGGGGTGGAGGAGGGGGTGGTGTTAGCATTTGCAATAGGAAGTCCCCTTCCATCATATCAGGCAATTATGACATTTCTGAGGTACTCTCTCGTACATTTTGTAGCCATACCACTAGGACCTGATTGTTTGTCTCACTAGGAATCTGTCTAAAAGACACTTGTTTTTGCCTAAGTTTTAACAATTATCTGTAGTGAGACATCACATTGTCATTAAAAAGGTTAATACAACAGCTTGCCATATCATTATCTGGGCGAGTCTCTTCAGCAAAACTTTGCAATTCTTCCCTTACTGCACACATTTTCAAAAGTCAGATCAATCACTTGGACACCATCTTCACATTTATGAATGATCTATTTTTGTCTTCTATCGTCGTCCTCAACTATTTTTTAGGTTGCACTTTATCACTGACTTTTTTCAGACTCATGGCATGATATACTGTATATTAATAAACACTTTCGCACTTTCTTAACGATTTCGGTCGGCGACTATTTTTCTTATGGTTCCACTGGTGCGACTCTCTATGGAGTCACGAGAAAAAATATTTGTATAAATTCCATTTTCGATTCGATCTACTTGGGGATAGTTTAGAAATGTTTGCCATGAAATTTACGTTTTCTCTTATAACCGAAGAGCTTATTAGAGAGAACGGCATCGCAGTGAATCATCGTGGTAAAACAATTGTATTATTGACACAACAAGTATGATCGACGTAGTTTTTATATTTGTTGCCGGTCGAACGCATCCTTATGTGACAGTTTATACTTATGTTCTTCTAGAACATTCTATTGCGAACACATTGGTACAAAAATTAAATACGTACATCGAAAAATAATGTCAGGACAGTGAATTGAATATACACTTTTCGATGAAAATCAGTTGCATAAATTTATGCAATAAACCAAATTAGAGTGATTTATTTTTTATGTAAAATACGCAATAAATTGTAATTTTTTTAGTGGAGGAATGAAACCCCACCTCTTCTATTAGTAGTGTTTTATTGCAAACCCTCCTGACAGCATCACATACTCTAAAATATA
>WNGS01167738.1:2779-24040 GCA_020271785.1 Procambarus virginalis | reverse complement strand
GAATTCGTACGCGACGGTTTACATATAGGAAGCGGACATCTGTCATAGCTGATTGGGTCGAATGAGAACGTGGGTGCTAGGGGGCACACTAAGCGCTCTCAGTTTTATTTTACCTTCAATTTGTTTGTAAAGAATTGAATTGTTTTTCTGCTTTTTTGCTTTCTGAGACAGTAAAGTTCTTATTATATATCATGCCATGGGTCCCCCAGGATGGTGAGGGGACTGGATGGATGGATAGGGAGGGGGGAATCGGATGGATACGATGAATTGCGAGGGGGGGAATCGGAATGGATGAATCTGAAGGGGGGAACTGGATGGAAGGATAGGCAGGATGGATGCATGGACTGGATGGTCGAGGTGGACTGTGATGGATGGTCGAGGTGAACTGAATGGATGGTGGAAGGTGGACAATTGGATGTGATGGATGGATGGAATCTGGTATGTGATGGTGATGGGGACTGGCATGGGTGGGTAGGTGCATCTGCTGATACCTGCTTTGGAAGAGGCTCTGGGTTCTACTCTCCAAGGCCGGCTTGACTTCTAGAGCTTGGTTCCAACTGGTGTTGCATTGGAGTGGCCGTGCAGGTCCACATACTACCACAGCCCGTTGGTCCTGCATTTCTTTTAGAAATACAATCTAGTCTTTTCTACTTGAAGATGTCCACACTTGTTCCGT
This sequence comes from Procambarus virginalis, assembly GCA_020271785.1. NCBI lineage: Eukaryota > Metazoa > Arthropoda > Malacostraca > Decapoda > Cambaridae > Procambarus > Procambarus virginalis. The sequence continues at coordinate 23,364 of WNGS01167738.1, read as the reverse complement.
GTTGAGTATGGCGTTGAGAACCCCCAGAGAGAGAGAGGGGTTAAAAGGCGCAGTAGTCACAACTAGAGACTGAGCCGTGCCAGGGAACGAGGTGGTCACCACGGGGGCTTGGGGCTCGATGCAACCACAGAGGAGGGAGGGGAGCTGAGGGGAGTAGTCAAGGAGGGTCAAAGGAGGAGCCCAATGCAGCGGGGGCTACAGAGCCTGGTCTTCCAATACAGTCTGACTCGGGAGCTTGGTCGCCCACCCCATGAGCCTGAGAGGGTACAAGAGGAACATTCAGCAACATAGACACGAAAAGAAACACTTTCACTCACGAATGTGCCCCCACACCCACCATGGAGCCACAATTAGAGGTAGAACACCCAACAAGAAGCTATTGCCAATCAAGCCGGGGGCCCCCTAGGGGTGCGTCATGAGTATTCGCCCCATAAACGCTACCTTATGAACCGTCAGTCCGTCAAGATCGGGGTTCAGTGACAAAAGGAGGATTGACAATAAAAGGTTCCCCTCGCTCTCGACGTTGGGTACTACAGTTCTACGGGTGCAAGAGTATGCCTCCTCAAGCACCCGGGCATCAAAATAGAAGAAGTCCAAAGGAATAACCAAAACAACCAAAAGGTCGGCAGGAAATGACAAGCAGATAGGAGAAGATGGGGGAGAAAAACTTAACAGAAGGAAAAGGAAAAGTCGTTCAGCACAATTAGAGAGAACAGCAGCAGGAGCACAAAGACACAAAAGGACAGAGGACTGTCCCAAGGAGCATCACACTCCGGCAGCCGCCCACTAAGCCCCACTCACGGCATCAACGAGCTGAACTGGGAGGGGGGATCAGTACGGGAAGGAATCAAGCGAGTGGGGCTGTGTCGAGGATGACGTTGAGAACCCCCTGAGAGGGGTTAAAAGGCGCAGTAGTCACAACAAGAGACTGAGCCATGCCAGAGGATGAGGTGGTCACCACTGGGGGCTTGGGGATCGACCCAACCACAGAGGAGGGAGGGGAGCCGAGGGGAGTAGGAGAACTCCAAAGAACAACATAGAACGTATAGAGGTGTCTAGAGATGAAGTGGAAAATATGCTAAAGGAACTCTGTAAGAACAAAGCAGTTGGCCCAGATGGAGTTTCACCATGGGTTCTGAGAGAATGTGCATCTGAGCTCAGTATTCCAATTCACCTGATCTTTCAAGCATCCCTGTGTACAGAAGTCATAGCAGACATGTGGAAACAGGCTAACATAGTTCCAATCTACAAAAGTGGCAGCAGGGAAGACCTCCCTCAATTATAGACCTGTATCATTGACAAGTGTAATAATGAAAGTATTGGAAAAACTAATAAAAACTAAATGAGTAGAACACCTGGAGAGAAATGATATAATATCAGACAGACAGTATGGTTTTCGATCTGGAAGATCCTGTGTATCGAATTTACTCAGTTTCTATGATCGAGCCACAGAGATTTTACAGGAAAGAGATGGTTGGGTTGACTGCATCTATCTGGACCTGAAAAAGGCTTTCGACAGAGTTCCACATAAGAGGTTTTTCTGGAAACTGGAAAATATTGGACAGGTGACAGGTAAGCTTCTAACATGGATGAAAAATTTTCTGACTGATAAAAAAATGAGGGCAGTAATCAGAGGCAATGTATTGGACTGCAGAAATGTCACAAGTGGAGTACCACAGGGTTCAGTTCTTGCACCAGTGATGTTTATTTTTTTTTTTTTAGATATATACAAGAGTTGTTACATTCTTGTACAGCCACTAGTACGCGTAGCGTTTCGGGCAGGTCCCTGGAATACGATCCCCTGTCCGTAGCCCGCCTCCTAATACGAGGTTGGGATCAGGTAAGAATAGGTACGGCCCTATGGGAAGGTTTCAGACGAAAGACAACTCCGAAACCAGGGACCCTCGAAAGACCATACGATGGAAGTCTGATGATGCGCTCGGGACAGACGTCACACAGGTATGAAAGTTTCTTCTCAAACCCTCAGGAAGGTACGCTGCAGAGCCTGACTACAGCAGTAGACAAAGCCCTAGGCCTAGGAGCCATGGAACAAGTGCAACAACAAAAACAAGCGGCCCCAAAACCCTTACGTTCAGTACTCCTGATGAACGATGACGATGATGTTCCTCTGTCCCCGATTCTAGGCAAGCCTGCCCCACAACAACCCCCCTTCCCACCCAAAACAGATTCGAACAGGAGGAAGAGCCCGAAGAGACTGAACTTCCAACGGGACACCTCGGCGAACAACAACACCAACAGGCAAGGTAGGAATAACAGAGACAGGTCACGAGAAGGATGGAGAAATTCATCACGAGACAAACCGGGTGGAAACCAGAAGAGGAACAACAGGGACAGATCCAGAGACAACCGAGGCCAGTGTAACAGGAACGGGACCGGCAACCACACAGGCCAGAACAACAGGATCACTCCAGGAGACAACAGAGGCAATTACAGCAGAGACTACCCCTCCTGGAACAACAATAGCAGGGACAACAGACAGGGAGGTAATAATAATAATAGGGGCCATAATAATAATTTTTTCAGAAACAGGGGCAGAGGTAACAATCGGAACCAGGGGAACAGCAACAGACCCAAGCGCTGGAACAGCACGAACCGAGACCAACAAGGAAGAGACAGAGACAGAGGGTGGAACGGTGGAGATCGGAGAAACTCAGGAAACGACAGGAATTAAGGCAGAAAAGAGGACAATTGAAACAGACAGTTGTCTCGGAGGTACCCCTTACTGAACAGGAGAGGAAACTGTTGGAAAAGGGACTTACGTTCGTGATAGGCCCTCCGGCGCGTAAGAAGAGGGAAGATGCGATAGAGAATCTGTGCAACAACTTGGAAACTAGTATCAACCAAGTTTGGAGCAACCTCCGGCCGGAGCAAAGCTTGGAGTGCGACCTGCGTGGAAGCGGAGTATGCAGAGTGGTTAGGCGGGGCCTACAAGTACAATCGTTTTTTCATCCAAGTACACATTTTACTGTTGTGTTAAACAGAAGCTACAGATAAGGAATTGCGCCCAGTAAATCCTCCCCGGCCAGGATACGAACCCATGACATAGCGCTCGCGGAACGCCAGGCGAGTGTCTTACCACTACACCACGGAGACTGTAAGTCTCCTATTGTCTACATAAATGATCTACCAGTTGGTATACAGAATTATATGAACATGTTTGCTGATGATGCTAAGATAATAGGAAGGAAAAGAAACTTAGATGATTGGCATGTCCTTCAAGAAGACCTGGACAAAATAAGAATATGGAGCACCACTTGGCAAATGGAATTTAATTTTAATAAATGCCAAGTTATGGAATGTGGAATAGAACATAGACCCCACACAACCTATATATTATGTGAGAAATCTTTAAAGAATTCTGATAAAGAATGAGATCTTGGGGTGGTTCTAGATAGAAAACTATCACCTTAGGACCACACGACCTCCTCGCTCCTCCTTGTGGGAGGAGCCTATACCATGCTTTCTAACTTCAGAATTGCTTTTAAATACATGGATGGCGATATACTAAAGAAATTGTTCACAACTTTTGTTAGGCCAAAGTCAGAATATGCAGCGGTTGTGTGGTGCCCATATCTTAAGAAGCACATCAACAAACTGGAAAAGGTGCAAAGACATGCTACTAAGTGGCTCCCAGAACTGTAGGGCAAGAGCTATGAGGAGAGGTTAGATGCATTAAACATGCCAAAACTAGAAGACAGAAGAAAAAAAAAGAGATGATATGATCACAACATATAAAATAGTAACAAGAATTGATAAAATCGATAGGGAAGATTTCCTGAGATCTGGAACTTCAAGAACAAGAGATTATATATTTAAACTAGCTAAACACAGATACCGAAGAAATAGAAGAAAATTCTCTTTTGTAAACAGAGTGGTAGACGGTTGGAACAAGTTAGGTGAGAAGGTGGTGGAGGCCAAGACCGTCAGTAGTTTTAAAGCATTATATGACAAAGAGTGCTGGGAAGACGGGACACCACGAGCGCAGCTCTCATCCTGTAACTACACTTAGGTAATTACTATCTCTTAGAATTACGTAGGTAAACACAAAATGTAATATATTTCTTTACTACAATGTCGGTGCTGACTGTACAAGATGAAAAAACATAGTTTTACTTCGAAATATACTAATTTTATAAGAAAATTCGACGTAAATAAGTCGCAGGTGTATTAGGGATAAGCTCCAATATGGCAGCGTCGTGATTGGCTACAGCTGTAAGATGAAAATATTACCTTTTGGCCAAACTAAAAGCCTGAGTGACATCTAGCAAGACCTAAGTGAACTACTGTCCTGTACTTAAAAATCTTCGTAAGTTTACTTTTCTGAATCACTCTATGCTGCATTCTTAGCCGGCACTTATGAACCTTCGTAGCAAACATACTTACAAAGAAATACATGGAGCTTCGTGAATCTAGGTCCAGGACATGGAGCAACAGCTGAACCAGGGGGAAAGAGGTACAGGTAACCCCACCTCGACCAGACCTGCCACAAGGAATCGACCCCGATAGCCTTGCAGTCAGGGAACGGCACCACATATACTAGAAGACACCACATATACCGGAAATTGCCTCGACCACGCCCACACGAAGAGGTCCACCTCCGGGAGCCCGTACATCCGTCAGAGCCAACTGAACAAGTCGGCGTCGACCGTCCATTCTGTGGACGGGAATGAACCGAGACAGGCCATCCACCAAGACATTGGACACTGCCCCCCCCCCCCACGAACATCAAAGGCCAGGAGAGCCAAACCCCGAGAACTCAGCAGATTAGTCACCCAAAGCGATCAGCCCCAAAGAGCCTAGGACCGCATCAAACCACCTCAGGTCGGGCAATGAACCACTGGGAAATGTCCAAATGGAGCCAGATCATTGATCCGCGAGCAACCCAAATCCTCCAAAGCTACATCCACACTGCTACAAACTCCCACACCATGCTGTGGACCCGACAGAAGGATGGACCCCACCGCCCCTGGCCAGCCTGGTAAGCACTGGTCACAAAGCCCCAGCCAAGAGACGACGTGTTCATGAACACATCAAGTGATGGCTCGGGTAGTCACCAAGGCACTGAACCCTGAAAAACCCGAAGAGGAAGCCAGAGACGCAGCAATCGCGAGAGAGAGGCGGGACGTCCCCGAAGCACCAGAACAGCCAACAAAGCCAAAACCAATCCAGCAGGTAGACCATCACAGCAAAGTTCAGGCTCTCGTGCAAGCCCTCGAGCAACTGCCGGGTGACCCAGGAGCCCCCAAAAAAACGAGCGAAGGGTGGACTGCAGCAGAAGCCAAAAGTCCGGAGGGAGAGACAAAGAATCAGTCCGAAAGACCCACACAAGACGCAGCCAGGACTGAACCTGAGAGGGAACAAGATAGGACTTCCTCCAGTTCACCGGGAACTCGAACCCAGCAAGCTCGGAAAGAACCAAATCTGTGGGGAGCAGACATGTGGACTGGCTGGGATCCCATACCAGCCAGTCATTGAGATAGGCCAGAAACAGAACCCCTAAGAGATGCAGACGGGCCACCACGACCCAGATAAGGCGTGTGAAAATGCGAGATGCCAGCTTCAAGTCGAAAGGAAGGCAACGAAAGTGGTAACCCCAACGTCCCACAACAAAACCAAGCCAGACCTTGAACCCCGGATGAATCAAGACGTGCCAATATGCATCACAGAGGCCCAGGGACACCATCCAAGCGCCTGACTCCAAGAGAAGCGGGACCCACAATAGATCCAAAAGAAGGGGCATAGACCCAGGGGTTCAGATGGGACAAGTCAAGAATGATCCTCAGGTCTGCACATGGAAACACACGGGAAACCCACCTGAGGGACGTTGTCGTCTTGACCACGCCCAAGCGCACTGTTATGAACAATGGTGGGCTTGCTATGGGGAACTGGTACTATTAAAGGGTAAGGGTAAGTAGAATACAGAGGTATCAAGATATGGGAGACTAAAAATCCACAGTAATAAATACTTGCTACTACACCCTGCAAATCTAGAGATAGATTATTGTACTCTCACACAGGAAAAAGGGATACTCTGTTCAAACTTATTTATTAACCCTTAACAACCCCCCATACACAATCACACCAATAACAATATAATACTAACTTTACCACACAATCTTACGTTAAAAGCCTTGGTCCACGTAGGCAGGATACAAGGTTTTACACTGAAAACAAGCTAGGGTAAAGCTCTACTATAAAACACTTGAAGTTGAGTTAGCTTAGGGTAGGGGGACCACGTGGTGCCACTGAGACCCCCTTTGGAATAACTAGTACAATAACACTTTAAAACACTTACTACACCCCAGGTATACTACTCTACACATAGAACCAGGGTATGCCAAAATATAACCATAAAAAATAGCAAAGAAGACTTAACCAGACGAAGACACAGAAATAAATAAATAAGAGGAAGGAGAGGCACTTCCTTCCACCACAGCCAGCCAGCAGAGAAGGGCGCGCGAGAGCCTCCCTCCTTCTCCGTGGGCTAATGCTGCCGGCAGACTGTTCAACTAATCATACCGGCGCCCGATACAAAGTTTACTCAGGTTTACTTTACAAATGATTAGACAGTATTAGTAAACATAGTTGGTGCCTATTTTATTATTTAATAATCAACCCCAAGCTCAATCTTTAAATACTCTTTTGAGAACAAGAATAGTCTTATGACTGGCAGGGAAAATACGACATATGCAGCTCGCGAAGCGTGTTTACTACATGGTAGCTCAATAAGCTCAAATTTTGACCTCTGGTTTCCCTCTAAAGAACCCAGAGTCGTAACACGCACCCACTCCAAGATGACCCGACAGAGCGCAGGAGAAGTGACCTGCCCTGCCAGCGCCAAATCCCCCGAAGGAAGAGGGCGCCCCCGCAGGTTGCTCGAAACGACCTGAAAAACCCACAAATCGTGGGACCAAACAGAGCGTGAGCAAACAGAACGAGCCTCCTCCCCCCATCGCCACGTCAATAGGATGAATTGTGAAAGGGCCAACGCCACTAACGTGAACCTGACCTTCGCACAGAGCAATCACTGCAACAACCAGAAGAGGATGGTTCCGAAGGCTACGCCAGCCCCAAATCATGATGGGAGCTCCGAGCCCGAGCACGACCCTTCCGGGAAAACCCCACAGGCCACCAAGAGAACCAACAAATCCGACATTGGACAACAACTGAAAGAAACTGCCTGCAGATACTGCCTAACCGCAGAGTCCACAAACAGCAAAGGGACAAAACGGTGACAAAAATCTAAGAGCAAGGCGCCCAAGCAGATTCCAAGGAGGTTGCAAGCACCACCTGCCGACACGCGAGACGAGAAGCAAAAAAACAGAGACACCGCATTCCGCAGGATCGGCGCGAACAGCTTCAACATGGCAGACGATGCACGCACCACCGACCCAGAAATGGCCCCAAGCGCCTCCACATCCTCCTCAAGCCAATTCGAGGATAGCTCCAGAAGGGAAAAGAAATGCAAGACCGAAGCCAAAATGCCACAAGAGTACAAATCCTCAGCAACCAGTGCAGCCAAAAGGGTGGGAACCTCAAGCCAGAGCCTCAAACCACTCAAGAGTGAGGGACCAACAAAACGTTTGCCAAGCCTCCAATGAAAAAACAGGGCAGTTCGCAAGCCAGGACGACTCCGGAACCTCATAACGAACACAGTAAGGAAACAAAGATCCAAACCTGAATTAAGACGGATCCATTAAAGAGGTGTAATCCGGGTCATGCAGGAGGTAAGCCACAATGCCCTCCCACACCTCATGAGGCAGAATGCAGGAAGCCAAAAACATCCGGAAGGATGGGATCGACTGACCTGAAGGGACACTGAACCAAACCCGGGGAGAGACTGACACCAAATCCAACTCTTACGCGGAGGAGGGGGGGGGGAGGAAAACCCCACTCCCTGCAACAACAAGCCCCACTCAGAGGGCACAAAAACCCCAGTGGGGTCCAACAGGGCCTAAGGCCCCCCCAAGTCAACCCCTTCCCAGCAGGACCCGGGGCTGAGCCATCCCCCAAAGCCTCGGACTCAAAAGGTGCCAGAGCAGCCGGAAAAGCAGACAGGAAGGGGGCCCCACTGGTCAGACCCAGACGCTTCTGCAGGAGGAACCAGCTTGAATTCCACTGTCCCCATCACGAAAGGGGAATCCCCCCCCCCCCCGAGACCGCTCAGGGGATGCAGTCTTTAGTTGAGAAACCACCTAAACCCTGCCCTGACTCCGAAACCCTCAGACGTTTCAGAGCTGGAAGCAGGGGGGGGGGGGGAAGGACCATGCCGAACCACAGCAGGGGAAGGACGAGGGGCCGCAGACTGAACCAAAGTAGAGGCAACTAACCTGCCCACCCCGTCCATGCTGGTTAGCATTGTAAACGTGTGGCCACGTCTGTGGTAGAAAAAAAAACTCCCCCACCATGTACGGGTCCCTATAACTAAAACGGGGCAGTCTCATGGCTTCTGGGTCAGCGTGCAATCTAGGGCATACAATGCCTGAGCTGCCTGCACCTGAATATGAATAGTCATCAGTGGACTGGGTGACCTGAGTCAAACAAGCAACAAAACTCGCAGGACACCAGGTCAAAGGTTTCACGACCCAGTAGGTAGCATGATGGAGGCATAAACAGTGAAGGTCACCCAGAGACAAGCTAGGGGTCCAAGCAATCCTCTAACTCGAACAAGATGAGAGGGGACCCAGGGGTCGCTTCCATCAGACCCACACGCCCGAGCTAGGTTTCCCCAGGGTTCTGAGACGGAACTCATGCTCAAGGAAGCCCAGGCAGGGTACTGTTAACCGGTGCCCAAAATTACCAACAAACTGCTAAAGCTGCTCCCCTGGAATGTGTACACTCACGGGGACCTAGCGAGGGACCACCAAGATACAAGTGGGTGTGACCAAAACCAAGGGGCAGACACCCCCACCAGGCAAGAAAACAAAACAAAAGAAAAACCTTGCGAGAGGACAACATACCCAGGCGGAACAAAGCCGGCCACTATAAGAGGTGATAACTAGCTGCACGTACCCTGCGCCCCAACCAGTGACGAATACTACCCCCTACCCAGAGGCAAACAGGTGTGAAGGAAACACCCCAGCTGACTTCAAGGGTGGTTAATCACCGAGCAGCAAAACACCTTACGGAGGTAGCCCCCAGGGTGACTTGTGGAAGATGGGCCCAAGGGCAGTACTTACTGGGCACCTAGGGAAGGTGACCCTAGGCGCATGTAGCCAGATTATTAGTGAATATACTCCTAGCTCGCACACCATCAAAGACAACACAACACCACAAGGCACAAGACTGGAAAACTGGAGTCAGAGTCGCACGACCTTGTCAGCCTCACATCGCCACAGAACTGCAGGGTGAATTGCCAGCATGGGCGTCTGGGCTCCCCCCTTCTCCCTCCCAGGGAGGGGGGAGCTGCGCAGACAGCGGCGTGGTGACATCATGCTCATTTTTGTTTGGGGAGTTCAGTCCACTAGTTCGGCTTTCAGTAGCAATTTCATAACCAGAATAGGGGGTTTGCTTTGGAGCGCTTACCTTTCTGGGTGCCTGACCCGGTCGATAGCAGACTTAGAATGCAAACACAACCACACAGGGGGTTTCTATAGGCCATTGCTCCTCGTGCCTCTCTGAGGGGCCAGGTTCTGGCCCGTGGTCCCCAGTAGGCCTAAGAACTCCATTCGCTTGACTGATGCCAGGATCTAATACATTCATATCAGCCCGGTTAGCTCTGGGAAGCCGAAGGGGCTATTCCCAGAAAACCCATGAAACCTCATACCTCCTCATTCCAGGCCATGCAGACAAAACCCACCAGAGAAATGGCAGACAAGGTGAGCACCAGAAACACAAGGAAAGCCCAGAGCGATAAAACAAAAAAACGCACCCCAAGCGGGGTGCGTTTTTCAGTTGCCCAGTCCCCAAAAGTACACATGACATGGAGCGCCGCCCTGGTGGCTAGGCGTGCAAACAGGAGAGCAAAATGGCCATCAACACTGCAACCATAGACCATAAATGTATAACATGCCAGCAAATACGGCAAAACTAACTCCAAAGAGTAGGAGGGAACGAAAAAAAAACTCCCCTGTAGCAAGACCCCAGCACAGAAGCACAAAAGCCCAAGCAGGAGCAAAGTCGAGCCCAAGCACACCAAGTAGGTTCCCCACTCCCCCAAGCCCCAAAACCTCACCAGAGGTGCTCTGGGCAGAGCCTACCTCCACGCCCTCCACTCTTGAAGAAAGGGGAGCAGCGTCCAAGGGAAAAGCCTGAAGAAGATGGCCTGCTGGGAAGACCCAGAGGCCTCGGCGAGAGGAACAGACTAAAAGCTCCCAGCTCCATCCCCACATCGAATGGGGCAGCCCCCCCCCCTTCATGTGCTGCCCAATTCTCATCCCCAACTAAATCCAGCCCCGACTCCAAAACCCTCAGACATTTAGGAGCCGGGGAAGAGGAGCAGGGCAAACCATGCCAATAAGGGAAAGACTCAAGGGCATATGGACTGAACCAAGGCCAAAGTGCCCAACGCCCCTAAGTCCAGGCCCTAACCAAAATGGGGCAGCTCTGGGGCATTCGAGCAGGCGACCAACCTAGTGCGGTGCAATAACCTAAACATTCCATGCAACACAACAGCCACTTGACCTCTATAATCTTTCGAAGAAGAATGGGTAAACAGGAGAACGAGCGGGGAACAAGACCTGCACTACTCAGGGTCTAAGGTGTCGGCGACCCAACAAGCAGCCTGACGAAGGCAAAACAGCTAATTGGCACCCTGAAAAAAAAGGCAATGAACGACCAACAAACTCGCACATGGCGAGATGGGACTCGGACACGTCTATTGGTCAACCAAGCCCTGACAGTGGTTTCAAGGGCGCGTAGGCGGAATGTGTCCCTACAGGATACCCAGGCACTGCTACTGCTAAAGCCGGTTGAATCCCGTTAATTGACCAGGCAAACTGGCCCCTGTGAGATCAGCAGCCTTGGGGGCTGAGCGGAGGACTGCCCCACGGAACCTAGGCATACCAAATAGGCAGCCAGCAGCCCTCCACCAGGCAGGAAAGAACTAAAAAGAAAGAAAAAGAACCCTGAAGGAGCTTTGCAACAACAGGAGGCCAGAGACACACATGGCTGCTGCTATTATTTATTTTTATTTATTTATTCATATACAAGAAGGTACATTGGGAATGTGAGAATATATAATATGGTAATTACAATCTTGTAAAGCCACTAGTACGTGCAGCGTTTCGGGCAGGTCCTTAATCTAAGAAAATTTTTAGTAGGTAAATACTAGCAAAAATTATAAAAAAGAAATGATAACAGTTACATGGCAAGAAAAGAAAAAAGAAAAAAAAAAGATGAGAGAAAATTGTAGGTACAGTATAATAAAGCACTTAGGTAGCTAAGATTGATTGCAATGAAAGCTTGAATGATAGTTGACAAAATTTGGTAGGCACAATACAGCAAATGGCTAGCACATAAAGGAAGACAGCAATGAACACAATGATAAGGTTGTTTGGGTTAAATACATAAGAATTAGGAGATTGGGTAACACTAGATACAGAGCAAAAAATAAAGCTCAGTGTAGGAAACTAAGAAGATGAAATTAAGTACTTTTTGTTTTGTTTTTAAATAAGGCAAAAGTTTTACAGTTTTTCAATTCACTAGGGAGTGAGTTCCATAGACTAGGTCCCTTAATTTGCATAGAGTGTTTACACAGATTAAGTTTGACCCTGGGGATATCAAAGAGATATTTATTTCTGGTGTGGTGATAATGGGTCCTATTACATCTGTCCAGAGAGAGTTTCAGAGCATGGTTTGCATTTAAGAACAGGGTTTTGTAGATGTAGTTGACACAAGAGAATGTGTGGAGGGAGTTAATATTTAGCAAGTTTAGGGATTTAAACAAGGGAGCTGAGTGTTGTCTGAAAGCAGAGTTAGTTATTATTCTGATAGCAGATTTTTGCTGGGTGATGATGGGCTTAAGGTGGTTTGCAGTGGTAGACCCCCATGCACAGATACCATAATTAAGATAGGGGTAGATTAGAGCATAATAGAGAGAGAGGAGAGCAGAGTTAGGAACATAATATCTGATTTTGGAGAGTATACCAACTGTCTTAGAGACTTTCTTAGTTATGTGTTGAATGTGGGTGCTGAAGTTGAGTCTCTTGTCTAGGAATAGGCCAAGAAACTTGCCATCATTTTTATTACTGATGTTAATGTTGTCTATCTGTAGCTGAATTGCATTTGATGATTTGCTTCCAAATAAGATGTAGTAAGTCTTTTCGATGTTTAATGTTAGTTTGTTAGTTGACATCCATAAGTGGACTTTTTTTAATTCATTATTCACAACATTATTTAGTGTATGTGGGTTGAGGTCTGAATAGATAAGAGTAGTATCGTCAGCAAACAATATAGGTTTGAGAATATTAGAGACATTAGGCAGATCGTTTATATATATAAGAAATAGAAGAGGTCCTAAGATACTGCCCTGTGGCACTCCAACGGTAATTGGTAGAGTGGAAGAAGTTGTTTCATTGATAGTTACATATTGGTGTCTGTCACTAAGATAGGATCGGATGTAGTCAAGGGCAAGGCCTCGGATTCCATAATGCTGGAGTTTAAGTAAGAGGTAGTTGTGATTAACAGTATCAAAGGCTTTTCTTAGGTCAATGAAGAGTCCAATCGGAAACTCATTTTTGTCAAGTGCTGAGTAGATTACGTCAAGGAGACTAATGATTGCATCGTTGGTGCTCTTTTGGGACCTGAAGCCAAACTGGCAGGGGCTGAGTATGTCGAATTTTACGAGGTAGGAATAGAGCTGTTTGTAAATAATTTTTTCAAATATTTTTGATAGAATGGGTAGATTTGATATTGGTCTATAATTGTTTATGTCCGCCGGATTGCCTCCTTTATGGACTGGCGTTACTCTTGCTTTTTTGAGGATATCAGGGAAGGTGTGACACTCTATAGATTTGTTGAACAGTAGGGCTATGGGTGGGGCAAGGGCATGGGAGGCTCTCTTGTATACAATGGACGGAATTTCACTGGTGTTCCCTGCCTTTGTTTTTAGAGAGTGTATGATGGACACAACATCTGCCGGGCTGATTGGTGAAAGGAGTAGAGAGTTTGGATAGCTGCCTGAGAGATATGTGTTAATATGTGTCTGAGTCTGTGGGATTTTACTGGCAAGATTAGCACCAACCGATGAAAAGAAACTATTAAATTCATTTGCCATTTCTAAATCAGTTGACGGTATATCCCCATCCTTGTAGAGTTTATTTGGTTATGTGAGTGTTGTTTAGTTCCTAGGATACTAGAGATGGTTTTCCAAGTGCTTTTCATGTTGCCTTTTGCTTCATTGAATCTATTCACATAATATGCAAGTTTTGCCTTTTTTATGATACTGGTAAGCATTGATGAGTACCTTTTAGCTACTTCCTTTGAAACGATGTAAACCTGACCAAATGTAAACTGTGTCAACAAAATTATTCGCACACCCTCCGTCACTATGTGATGGAGTGCGAAAAGATACGTGAATTTAGAGACAATTCTATAACCAATGTTCCAGCGATGTGTAAATATTTCATTCAAAATGATCTGCTACCAGAAATTTTAGCCAAATATCCCCAGTTTGCTAACTGTAGGTAGTAACTGAGTGATTGTAACCTATCCACCGCTGCCCACTGGATGGGAGGCGGTGTGCAGGACAAACATATAAATTTTGACACTAGCTCTCCACATATGTCAGTTGCTTAATTTAGAACCTGTACTTGAGGTCGATCTCGAACCCATTGTTGATGTGACGACTTATATTGAATTTTGTAACTAGCTCATCAAGATTGTAACTTGCTTAGCTAAATGAATTGTGGGGTTCAGTCCCTGAGCCCATTATGTGCCTCTGTAACCCTTTCCACTACCGCCCACAAGATGGGTATGGGGTGCATAATAAATGAACTAAACTAACTAAAAAAACTCCTTTGAAACTAGGCCAATCCTAAGTTTCTTTTCATATTCATGTTTCTTGTTGATTGAATTGAGAATGCCGCTTGTGAGCCATGGATTGTTTAATCTTTTGTCAGTTACTTGCTTGGTAAGAAGGGGACAATGAAGGTTGTAGAGGCTTAGAGTTTTGGAGAGGAAGAGGTTAGCTAATGAATTTATATCCTGGGTATTATTGAATTCAGAATCCCAGTTAATATTGTGAAATGCATCTGTAAGATTGCCCAAAGCTGATTCACTGTGTAGCCTAAATGAAAGTTTCTTGCTTTTTGGTGGTGTTATGTCCATGTTCGCTATGAGAAAGGTAGGATAGTGGTCAGTTGTTCTGTCGTAGATTATACCAGATACAAGGGGAGCTGTTATGTTTGTCCATATGTGGTCCAAGGTAGTGGCTGATGTTTGAGTGACTCGGGTAGGTTTGGTGATTGTGGGGATTAGCATACAGGAGTTCATGCTGTTAAGGAAATAGTCAACTTGAGAGCAATTTTGTTGACCCAGGTCAATATTAAAGTCTCCTCCCAGAATGATGTGGTTTTTGTTGAGATTGTTGTTTATAATAAGATTACTTAGGTTGTCTGAGAAAGAAGCTATGTTAGTATTGGGAAATCTATAGATGGCTCCAATAGTCAATGAGGATTTAAGGGATTTAATTGTAAACTGAGCAAAAGTATATTCACAGTAGTCATCTCTGTCACTAATAATACTGTTGCAGATAAATGTATCTCGGTAATATATAGCTGTGCCACCACCTTTTTTATTTGGCCTACAGTTATGAATGGCTTTATAACCAGCTAAGTTGTAGAGTTGGGTATAGTTTTTATTTAGCCAAGTTTCTGTTAAAATAATGAACGATAAGTTAGTACCTAGTACTGTGAGTAATGCATTTAAATCGTCAAAATGTTTACCAAGTGATCTAACATTTTGGTTGTAAACTGATAAACTGGTGTTATTTTGGAGTTTGTTTTTAGCCTGGTGTGCTGTGAAATACTTGCAATAATGATGATCAATGTGCTGGTTGGTGTAGATATGAGACAGAAGATTTTGATCAGGATCAATATCAGTGTGCATAGAGATGCAGAGGGATCACGATACAAGATACATGATAGGAAAGCACAGGAATAAAAGCAAATACAATAAATAGTAACAATTTAGAAGTAAAATTGAGATCCAATAGATAGCCAGGAAGGACACAGAAGTAGGTAAAATAAAAAAAACAAAAAATCAGTAGACTGACAATATAAATATAAAATAAAAAATAATGAGAAAAATAATAATCATAAAGTAAAATGAACTTGAGGATAATTAGCTTAGTAATGGTTAATTAAAATCCTATAGTTGGTATGAACCTACGAAAACAAAGTGAGCTCAAATAGATAATTCCGAAAAAAAAGAAAACAAAAGATGACATGTATATCTGAGTAAATCTTGAATTTTACTCTAATATAAATCTAAGTGTAAAAATAAACCGGTTGAGAGTATTATAATGTGGAAGATTTTACTATGATACTGTGGTAGATGATACAAACAATTATACTATTGCTTAATTCCAATAAATGATTACATGAAACAAAATACCAAGTTACTTTAAATATAACAGGGTAATAAGATCCCTAGGTTTAGTGACAAGGGGATTAACTAAGAACAAATAATTAAGAGTAAAAAAACAGGCATAGATGACAAACAAAAAATAAAAATAAAAATAAAAATAAAAAACCTTTGGAAAGGAAAGGCAGAGCTTAAGTACACTTTGGTTGTATGTGAGACTACAAATTATGATCTGGTTATTCAGCTGATATCCCACAGTCAGCCAGGAAGGAAGTGAGGTGTGCCTCAGTGGTTATGACATAAGTTTTTCCAGAGTCAGTCTTCCTAGCTATTATTTTACCATCGCGCACAAAACAATGTTTAATAGCAGGGGAACTTTTGCAGATTCCACGTAGTTTATATAAGAGATTTTGTCTGAATCTGGTTAGACATTCGTTCACATAAACATTGAATTTCCCACCGACTGCAGCAGTGATAAGGTCAGACTTGCGGGAGCAGCTATCTAACTTCACACGTATCTTCCTGTTATTATGCAAGCTGTGCAGTCCAGTGTGCTCCAACCAGCAACAACCACTCCCTATCCAGGGCCAAACAAAAGTACCAAGACCTAAGCTGACCCCAAGGGCGAAGCAGAGTAGTATAGAGGTCCCCCTCTACAGGAAGGAAAACTCGAAAGACCAAAGGACGATAATCCTCAGACCCAAGAGGTGTACTTAACGCATATTACATAACTCCTGGCCTACACCCCAACACACAGCACATACCACCGCCCAGGTGAAAATCCTATCAGGCAACCGAGACCAGAGCGGACATCCACCCCAATTAGCTTCAGTCAACAAACTGGGGGCAGACGGCCGGCTCAGGTGTGGCAGGTTCTCTCCCTCCCGGCCGCTGAGGGCCGACAAGCCCTCAGCAGTCTTGTTGCCTTGGGTCGGAGGTTGCAGCCCGTTGTCTTGTCTTCATCATGAGTCGTGCGGTGGGGCAGCCTCTCAGGTGTCTCCCCCACTTTTTACTTTTTAGCTAGGTTTGGGTAACTAGCTCCCGGAAGCTGACAGGGCTCCCCCACAAAAAACCAGTGTTGATTGTAATGAAATGCCAATTTCTGGGCGAGTCCCGGAGGCCACCTAGCACCCTCCCTCCGATCGGCAGTTTTTGGTTTCAGTTGCTCGGTCTTCAAACTGGGGGCAGGAGGCCAGCTCGGGTAATGCAGGGCCTCCCCCATCCCTCCTCCGGGGGGGGGGGGGGAGGCTGCCACGAAAGGGCGGTGTCAGGTTGATGACGTTTCCTTGTTTTCCTGGGGAGGAGTTTTTAGCTTCTGGTTCGGTCTCAGGTTGCAATTTTCTACCAGTTGGGGCACCTACCTTTCTGGGTGCCCAACTCTGGTCGAAGGCCGACATGATTATACTCCCAAAGTGGAGTCTTCATATGCCATTGCTCCCTTCGCCTCTCTGAGGAAACCATGTTCCGGCTAGTGGTTCCCGGTAGGCATGACAACCTCATATGACTGAAGCCTCAGACCAATAATAGCCAATATCAGTCGAATAGCTCCAGGGAGCCGACAGGACTCCCCACAGAAAAGTAAAGGAATATTTTGCATTTCATTAGTACAGTACTGTACTACAAAAGATAATGTAACTAATGATGATAGTAACAATAGTAATGTGTGCACTAAACCATGAACTGATCAGTGATTCAAAGCCTCCACAGTCCTCATCCAGGCACTATTAGAAAGAACATTCGAACTGGAGCGTCAGAGAGAAGAAAAAACTCAAAATATCAAGAAAATGATTCGAACTATGTACTTGAAATTTAGATTCATTCAAAAACCTGGTAGTGAGCTGCATCCATGGCCGCTTTGTGTTGTCTGTTCTGAGAGTTTATCCAATGATGCCATAAAACCTTCAAAACTCAAAAGACACTTGCAATCAAAACACCTGGATTTAGCTAGGAAACCTTAGTGGTCTGTAGGACCACTTAGTGATCATCAGGATTTAAAATTATGAATTTAGTGGTCCATGAGGTCCGTAAGGTTGGCGACCACTGCACTAGAATGAACTCCTGAACCCACCACAGAAGTAAGTAATTATCAAAAGAAGGCACCAAACCGGGAAGGCTATGTAGCACCATCAAATGTGAGGAATAATCAGAGGGTGCTAAATATCACCAAGAATGCCATTACGAGAACAAAAATGCATAAGGCGAACGATATCAAAAGTATCCGAGTCACCAAGAATTCTATCGAGGGACAGGTGACCGCGAGGGGCGGTCGGAAAGCAAGACACACGCTCGTCCCGGAAGTCAGGACATTCAAGAAGGACATGCACGACCGTAAGAGGGACAATGCAATAAGGACAATAAGGAGCAGGGCGGCACTCCATCAAGTGACCATGTGTTAGGCGAGTATGGCCAATACGCAACCTCGCCAGAGCAGTTTCCCATCACCGGTTATGGTGATAGGAGGACGGCCACAAGGAAACACAACATTTAAGAGTACAGAGTTTGTTACCAGTAACAGACGACCAAGAAGCCTGACAACGGGTAAGGATGGAGGAATGGATAACCGGGTAAAAGTCGGAATATGGAATACCTTTACGAGAGATGGGACAAGAGTGGACAGCTTCCTTGGCGGCAGCATCCGCATGCTCATTTAAAGACACGCCAACATGGCTGGGAACCCAACGAAACTCAACCGACTTAAACTTACTGTGAACAAGAAACGGCCAATGCCGGGTCTCGACAACTATTGGATGAACCGGACTAAAGGACCCGAGAGCCATGAGAGCACTACGAGAGTCAACAACAACCACAAAGGAAGACTGACAACGAGAAAGCAGTAGACGAAGAGCATAGAGAATAGCATAAAGCTCCGCTGTAAAGATGCTAGTCTCCGGAGGTAAGCGACACATATAAGTGCGATCAGGAAAAACAACAGAGTAGCCAACACTGTCCGCAGACTTGGACCCATCGGTGAAGACAGAAACGGAGCGGGAGTGAGAAGAAAAGTGCTCAAAGAAAAGGCATTTTAGAACCGTAGGAGGGGTAAAAGCTTTAGTGACGCAGGTCAAGGATGTACAAAACTGCAGAAGGGGGACTCTCCACGGGGGCAAAGAAGGAACAACACGAGGAGAAACATTAGAAACATGAACAGAAAGAGAATCCTGTAAGCGAGATAACCAGACAGAAAGAGGGAGGTGGTGAAGAGGAACAGGAACCGCAGGAGGGGTAAAAGTTAAAGCACGACAGAGGCGAGAGGAAGGATGTTGTAAGGACCGCGCAAGATAGCGAAGACAGTAGCGATCACGGCGGTCCTGGAGAGACAGGAAGCCAGTGTCAACATACAAGCTAAGGACAGGAGTCGAACGAAAGGCACCAGAACTAAGGCGTAGCCCAGTATGGTGCAAAGCATCAAGACGGCGAAGAGCAGAAGGAGAAGCAGACGAGTAAGCAGGGCAACGATAATCGAGCTTAGACAGGACGAGAGAGGAATGCAAAGCAAGGAGTGCACGCCAATCTGCTCCCCAAGAAGTATGGGACAATGCTCGAAGGAGGGTAAGGGCCTTAGAGCACTCAACATGGAGGTAAGAGATATTGGGAGACCAAGACAAACGAGTGTCAAGGAATAACCCCAAAAGCTTCGCGGAATCTTTGTACTCAAGGGGATGACCATAAAGTGACAAAGAGGACGAAGAACGATCCGTTTCCAAGTAAAAGACATGGCACAAGTCTTAGAAGTAGAGAACTTGAACCTTGATCGGTGGCCCAAGACGACACGGCATCAATCGCAAGTTGAAGCCGGCGTGAAGGAGAGGCGAATCATCACCCTGACAGCAAAGGGTAAGATCATCGACATAGAGAGCGGAGAAGACACCTGAAGGAAGAGAGGAAAGAAGACCATTGAGGGCAACCAGAAAGAGTAGTGCTCAGAACACTACCTGGGGCACACCGTATTGCTGAAAGAGGCAGAGAGAGCGGTACCAAGCGCACCCGAAAGAACGACGAGAGAGGAAGCTGCGGAGAAAGAGAGGGAGATGACCACGAAGGCAAAAGAATGAAGCTGGGATAGAAATTGATATCGCCAAGTGGTGTCGTAAGCCTTTTCCAGTCAAAAAGGACGGCAACAACGGAGGTCTTCGCAGCAAAAGCAGTACGAATATAGACCTCCAAGTTCACAGGACATCTGTCGTGCTGCGGCACTTGCGGAAACCAAATTGAGAAGGGGAGAGGAGGTGATGGTGTTCCAGGAACCACATCAGACGAACGTTAACCATACGTTCAAAAGTTGCAGACACAACTTGTGAGGGCAATAGGGCGAAAGTCCTTAGGGGAAGTTCCCAGAGACCTGGTTGCGAACAGGGAGGACAACGGCATCGAGCCAGTCCTCAGGGACTGACGACGACTCCAGATCGATTATACAGACTCAGTAAATACTGAGACGTGCAAGAGGGAGATGGCGAAGCATCTCATAATGAATACCATCGGAGCCCGCCGCCGTAGAACCGCAGGGGCCAGGGCAGAACGAAGTTCAGAGAGAGAAAAGGGATCGTTATAGGAAAGTCGAAGACGAAGTGGAAATCTAAAGGACGAGACTCAAGGACAGGTTTACGAAGAAGGAAAGATTGGGGAAGATGAAGACCAGAGCTAACAGAAGAAAAAGTGGGAACCCAGTTCGGTAGCGACCTGCAACGGGTCCGCCACAAGAGTACCACGGAGGGAAGGACGGGGAAACATCGGGAACAAATACCCGCTATCTTGCGATACGCTTCAGATCTCTGGCAGGGGAGTTTCGGACGTAATTGTGGAGACATGAGAAGCCCAACATCACGTTTAGCGTACGGATGGCCCTACGGGCCAGACTCACTTTCAAAGAGAAGAAAAGAATCGGTGTCTGCCGAAGGCGGTGCCTCTTCCAGGCTGCACGCTTACAGCGAACAGCCCGAGCACAGTCCGCATTCACCAGGGAACGCACTTCCGTGGACCCGAGAGGAAGAGCGAGGAATAGAGCGGAGGGCAGCGTCGAAGACAGTGTCATGAAAAAGGAG
>WNGS01167737.1:7500-11119 GCA_020271785.1 Procambarus virginalis | reverse complement strand
GCTCTCAGCAATTGGCATATTTTCGGTATAAAAAGTCGTAATTTCAAAAGCGAATACGTGCAGAGAGCCAGAATTTGGCTCCAAAATATGGCTCAAGCGTCGAATTTGAGATGTTTGGGGTATTTTAAAAACTGAAGGGGGGTTTGGGCAAAATGTGACCCATCGCCGCTTTCAGTAATTGCATATTTTCGGTATAAAAAGTCGTAATTTCAAACTGCGAAATACAAGCAGAGAGCCAGAATTTGGCTCCAAAATATGGCTCAAGGGTCGAATTTGGGATGTTTGGGATATTTTGAAAACTGCTTGGTGTTTGGGCAAAATGTGACCCATCGCTGCTCTCAGTAATTGGCATATTTTCTGTATAAAAAATCGTATTTCAAATCCGAATACGTGTAGAGAGCCAGATTTGGCTCCAAAATATAGCTCAAGCGTTAAATTTGGGATGTTTGGATATTTTGAAACTGCAGGGAGGGGTTTGGGCAAAATGTGATCCATCGCCGCTTCAGTAATTGCATATTTTCGGTATAAAATTCGTAATTTCAAACTGCGAATACGTGCAGAGAGACAGAATTTGGCTCCAAATATGGCTCAAGGGTCGAATTTGGGATGTTTGGGATATTTTGAAAACTGCAGGGAGGGTTTGGGCAAAATGTGATCCATCGCTGATCTCAGTAATTGGCATATTTTCGCATAAAAAGTCGTAATTTCAAACTGGGCGAATTCGTGAAGAGAGCCAGAATTTGGCTCTAAAATATGGCTCAAGGTCGAATTTGGGATGTTTGGGATATTTTGAAAACCGCAGGGAGGGTTTAGGCAAAATGTGATCAATCGCCGCTTTCAGTAATTGGCATATTTTCGGTATAAAAGTTCGTAATTTCAAACTGCGAATACGTGCAGAGAGCCAGAATTTGGCTCCAAAATATGGGTCAAGGGTCAAATTTGGGATGTTTGGGATTTTTTGAAAAGTGCAGGGGGGTTTTAGCAAAATATGACCCAACGCCGCTCTCAGTTATTGGCATGTTTTCGGTATAAAAAGTCGTAATTTCAAACTGCGAATAAGTGCAGAGAGCCAGAATTTGGCTAAAAAATAGGGTTTAATTGTCGAACTATCCAGCAGGTGTCTCTTGACCTCCTCTCTCGTAATTTCGAACTCTTCCAAGGCCGCCTGGTTTACTTCCCTTTCTCCTAGCACAGTGACCTCACCTTGTTCTGTTGTGAAGACCTCTTGGAACCTCTTGTTGAGTTCATCACACACCTCTTTGTCATTCCCTGTATACCTGTCCTCGCCTGTTCTAAGTTTCACTATCTGTTCTTTTCCTGTTGTTTTCCTTCTGATGTGACTGTGAAGTAGCTTTGGTTCGGTCTTGGCTTTGTTTGCTATATCATTTTCATAACTTTTCTCTGCTTCTCTTCTCACCCTGACATACTCATTCCTGGTTCTCTGGTATCTCTCTATGCTTTCAGGTGTTCTGTTATTCTGGAAGTTCCTCCACGCCCTTTTGTTCAGTATCTTTGCTTCCATACATGCCCTATTATACCATGGATTCTTCTCTTGCTTCTCGAATTTTTGCTTTTGGGCCGGGATGTACCTCCTGATACTTTTGGGTGACATAGTCCATCATATCTTGCTCCAAAATATGACTCAAGTATCAAATTTCGGATGTTTAGGATATTTTGAAAACTGCAGGGAGTGTTTGGGCAAAATGTGATCCATCGCCGCTTTCAGTAATTGGCATATATTCGGTAAAAAAAAGTCTAAATTTCAAACTGCGATTACGTGCAGAGAGCCAGAATTTGGCTCCAAAATATAGCTCAATGGTCGAATTTGGGAGGTTTGGGATATTTTGAAAAATACAGGGGGGGGGGGGGTTTGGGCAAAATGTGACCCACCGCCGCTCTCAGTAATTGGCATATTTTCGGTATAAAAATCGTAATTTCAAACTGCGAATACGTGCAGAGAGCCCGAATATGGCTCCAAAATATGGCTCATGGGTCCAATTTGGGAAGCTAAGTGTGGTCCAAAATTGGAATTCTAATTCCAATTTGTACGTACAAAACAAAATGCAAGAAAACTTGCTTAAAAATGCAATATTATGCGAAATTCTGAGATTTGAAGACTAAACCACATATCGTGAGGAAACATGAAGTAGTATCGAAATATTGGTAAAAACGAATATATTTACGTAAAGTCACACTACATGAAAAACGTGAAAAAAAAAATCGCTATATTACCAAATTTGATGATTTTAACTTCAAATCATAAAGCGAGGTTTCGGATTATTTTTTTCCTAGAAAAGATATATAAAATGTTGTTTCCAATACAAATGATAAAAATCAATCTGTTTTTATTAGAATTAACTAAAATGTTCCTGATTTTCTGTTTATATTACCGATGGAAGATGTACACGTAAAACCGCTCTAATCCGGCTGAAACTTCGATATATTCAATTAAAACAGAACTTCTCCCCTTTTCAATATCTTACTCAGTATTTTAACGAGAAACAAATAGTTGATTGAAAATTAATTATTTAAGGTTAATTTCTAATCAATAACTTTCTTTTTTGCAAAATTTTTATCGTATATATAATGAATTAATAACAATATACTGAAAAATCTCCAAAACGTGGAAAAACAGCAAAATATTGCCTAATTCGATGATATTTTGTTTAAATCACATAAAGGAAAAGCTGATGATAAACGTCAAAATATTGCTATATTCGATGATTTTTAGTACAAAACAAAATGCAAGACAACTTGCTTAAAAATGCAATATTATGCGAAATTCTGAGATTTGAAGGCCAAATCACATATCGTGAGTAAACATAAAGTAGTATCGAAATATTGGTAAAAAACTAATATTTACGTAAAATCACACTACATGAAAAACATGAAAAAGTCACTATTATACCAAATTTGAGGATTTTAACTTCAAATTATAAAGCGAGGTTTCGTATTATTTAGATCTAAGAAAAGACATATGACTGTTGTTTTCAATACAAATTATAAAAATCAATGTGTTTTCATTAGAATTAACTAAAATGTTCCTGATTTTCCGCTAATATTACCGATGGAAGATGTATACGTAAAGCCGCTCTAATCCGGCTGAAACGTCGATATATATGCATTAAAACAGAACTTCTCCCCTTCCAATATCTTACTCAGTATTTTAACAAGAAACAAATAGTTGATTGAAATTGAAGTATTTAAGGTTAATTTCTAATCAATTATGTGTTCGCATCATTTGTATCGNTGGAAAAACAGCAAAATATTGCCTAATTCGATGATATTTTGTTTAAATCACATAAAGGAAAAGCGGATGATAAACGTCAAAATATTGCTATATTCGATGATTTTTAGTACAAAACAAAATGCAAGACAACTTGCTTAAAAATGCAATATTATGCGAAATTCTGAGATTTGAAGGCCAAATCACATATCGTGAGTAAACATAAAGTAGTATCGAAATATTGGTAAAAACTAATATTTACGTAAAATCACACTACATGAAAAACATGAAAAAAGTCACAATTATACCAAATTTGAGGATTTTAACTTCAAATTATAAAGCGAGGTTTCGTATTATTTAGATCTAAGAAAAGACATATGACTGTTGTTTTCA
>WNGS01167737.1:0-5000 GCA_020271785.1 Procambarus virginalis | reverse complement strand
GTCGTGATGGTCAAGCGGATTAAGGCGCCCTGTAGTTACCAGTTGCTTTGCTCCTGGGAGTATGGGTTCGAGTCACTTCTGGGGTGTGAGTTTTCAGTTGTATCTAGTCCTGGGGACCATTCAGGCTTGTTTGCATTTGTGTTCCTCACGTGTTGCCCCAAAAAATGAGGTGATTTGATAAAATGCTATGCCCAAGATAACCATCCAGGTGCCGGCGGGGAAGTGGTTCATATAGCTCAGGCTATCACTTCCTTTTGTCCGGTCGTGATGGTCAAGCGGATTAAGGCGCCCTGTAGTTACCAGTTGCTTTGCTCCTGGGAGTATGGGTTCGAGTCACTTCTGGGGTGTGAGTTTTCAGTTGTATCTAGTCCTGGGGACCATTCAGGCTTGTTTGCATTTGTGTTCCTCACGTGTTGCCCCAAAAAATGAGGTGATTTGATAAAATGCTATGCCCAAGATAACCATCCAGGTGCCGGCGGGGAAGTGGTTCATATAGCTCAGGCTATCACTTCCTTTTGTCCGGTCGTGATGGTCAAGCGGATTAAGGCGCCCTGTAGTTACCAGTTGCTTTGCTCCTGGGAGTATGGGTTCGAGTCACTTCTGGGGTGTGAGTTTTCAGTTGTATCTAGTCCTGGGGACCATTCAGGCTTGTTTGCATTTGTGTTCCTCACGTGTTGCCCCAAAAAATGAGGTGATTTGATAAAATGCTATGCCCAAGATAACCATCCAGGTGCCGGCGGGGAAGTGGTTCATATAGCTCAGGCTATCACTTCCTTTTGTCCGGTCGTGATGGTCAAGCGGATTAAGGCGCCCTGTAGTTACCAGTTGCTTTGCTCCTGGGAGTATGGGTTCGAGTCACTTCTGGGGTGTGAGTTTTCAGTTGTATCTAGTCCTGGGGACCATTCAGGCTTGTTTGCATTTGTGTTCCTCACGTGTTGCCCCAAAAAATGAGGTGATTTGATAAAATGCTATGCCCAAGATAACCATCCAGGTGCCGGCGGGGAAGTGGTTCATATAGCTCAGGCTATCACTTCCTTTTGTCCGGTCGTGATGGTCAAGCGGATTAAGGCGCCCTGTAGTTACCAGTTGCTTTGCTCCTGGGAGTATGGGTTCGAGTCACTTCTGGGGTGTGAGTTTTCAGATATATATATATATATATACACATATATATATATATATATATATATATATATACATATATATATATATATATATATATATATATATATATATATATATATATATATATATATATATATATATGCCTAAGTTCATTAAGCTGTCAAATCAAACTTATTAGGGCAAAAATTCCCAAGGGAAGTGCCCTTTGCACCTACTTTCTTAACTGGAAAAACAACCATATTCAGCCTGGGCTCAAACATGGATCCAGTGACCTAGATTTGGTTTTAACTATTCAATACTCTAAGGAATATGGAGACCGTGTAAGCACCGTGTCGTGAATACCATCTGAACTCACTGTTACTGAGTGGCAAAGGAACACTGCAGATTAAAGTTCAGGAAGAGTAAAGAATTACTTTAGTATTACTAATACTCTACTGTATTGCATGATCAAATCCAAAGGGTAAGATGCAAGAGGAAGGTGAGAATTGATGCTAATGGCCAAAAATGTGATCACGGTTCATGTGTAACTAGCACTGGCTTGGAAACAACGAAGCCATGAAGATGAACGAGAGGTGTACATCAGGAAGAATCGTTTTCCCAGATATGAATGAGGAAGAGGAATACTAAATTGACAGTGGACACACAAGATCATCAACTTTCTAGTTCAACCAAATGAATGACACTGCAGTACACAACAATGACTTTCTTAAACAAAATAAAATCTATTACAGTATTCTGCTGTCTGTTGCTGCCTGTGATCCTTACAGGCTGTGTGCCTACATGAATAGTCAGCATTTTACTAATAAAGGCACTTTTGCATGTCATACACAGTGTAATGAGGGAGCAAAGAATAGCATCACATTTGATAGAAAAGAAGGGACACCAAAACATAACAGGCAGGGAATAAAAGCCAAGGTGATGGACGAGATTTAAGTCAACTTTGACTTAAAAAACAGAGAAAAAAGGAAGATGAGGGCAGGGGCAGAACCAAGGGACAATAGAAAGGACATATAGTCCATATAGTCACTGTTGTGGATGTCATCAAGGACCCACCAAATCCAGGTCTATGTAAACAGAAAAGTTCAGAGGAAAAAATCAATACATAAAATATCACAGGTTCAGGGTACCCTGAACCAGGATACTCAGGGTACAGTTCTTGCACCACTGCTTTTCTTATTCTCATATCAGATATAGACACAAATACAAGTCACAGCTTCGTATCATCCTTTACAGGTGGCACAAAAATCAGCATGAAAATTACCTCTGCTGAAGACATCAAAAAACTACAAGCAGATATTAATAAAGTTTTCAACTGAGCAGCATAAAATAACATGATGTTTAACAAGTAATAAATTCCAGGTACTCAGGTACGGTACAAATGAAGACATTAAACATAATACTGGGTACAAAACACAGTCAAATCTGCCCATAGTAGGAAGACAGCATGAAAACGATTTGGGAATAATGATGTCAGACGACCTAACATTTAGGGAGCATAACCAAGCAAATATTGCATCAGCCAGAAAAATGGTAGGATGGATTATAAGAACTTTCAAGTCCAGGGATTCCATCACAATGGTTGTACTATTCAAATCACTTGTGCTGTCCCATCTTGAGCACTGCTCAGTACTCACTTCCCGCTGCAGAGCATGAGAGATTGCTGAAATAGATGGAGTACAGACAACATATATGGCATACGCAGGCGCGATAAAGCACCTAAATTATTGGGATCGTCTCAAAACTCTCCAAATGTACTTGCTGGAAAGGAGATGAGAAAGATATAAAATAATATACACGTGAAAAATACTGAAGAGCCAGGTTACAAATCTACACAGTAAAATAACAACATACTGAGTGAACGATATGGAAGAAAATGCAGAATAGAACCAGTGAAGAGCAGGGTGCCAGAAGCACAATCAGAGAACACTGTATAAACATCAGAGGTCCACGGTTGTTCAACATCCTCCCAGCGAGTATAAGAAATATTGCTGGAACAACTGTGGACATCTTCAAGAGAAAACTAGATACTGTAGTTTTCTTTAAGAAGTACCAGACCAACTGGGCTGAGGTGGATATGTGGGCCTGCAGACCACTCCAAGCAACAGCCTGTTGGACCAAGCTCTCACAAGTCAAGCCTGGCCTCGGGTGGGGCTTGGAAAGTAGAACAACTCCCAGAACCCCCATCAAGCAGGTTCGAGGATCAATAAGAATCGACTCACTAGTGACTAACCTCCTTCCTTTAGTAGCACTGTAAAATCTCAAGATTTATACTGCCTCACTCCATGAGTGGACAAATTACCATAGGCCTCCTCTTTCATTGCTAAATCCTCCTCCTTCTCTTCCTTTACATAAAGTATTCACAAAGAAAGTAAATTTTGTGAAAAAATATGATATCTCTCAACTTATGTCTAAAACCCTTAACATGATTTACATATTTTGAGGCTATGCACTTAACACATCCCAAATATTTATTTATTATATTTGTTTATTTATATATATATACAAGAAGATACATTGGGTTTATGATAGTACATTGCATTGATACTTTTACATTCTTGCAAAGCCACTAACACCCATAGCATTTTGGGCAGTTCCTTAACCTTAAACTGCACATCACGTCATATGAAGTGTTGAGTTACCAAACCAACTATCTATTTTCACAGCTGAATTATATGCCTTATATCAAGCTCTCCAAATAATCACAACATTACCAATCAGGACATATACAATCTGCAGTGACTCCAAGAGTGCGATTCAAGCAATTATGTACTCTTCAACAACGTGCAAGGAGTTTGTTTACCCACGTCTTCAACTTCTTCATGAACATCGATTGAACGGTTATGATACCTCTATCCAATGGGTGCCAGTGCATTGTGGTATTCTCCATAATGAACTAGTAAATCAACTAGCCAAAGCAATGCACAACATGTCTCACATTACCCGTCATCCAATTCCCCATGTTGCACGTAAAGGAGCCTTCAAAAATACCATCACCCAAGATTTCGCGACAAAATGGAAAACGTCATGCTCACCTTTGTACTATGGGTCCATTAAAAAGAAATGGGAAACTTGGAAACATGTCAGATAGGCATGTGGGCAGAGAAATTGATATAACAATGACCAAATTAAGGCTGGGACACACCAAACTGGCAGCACACAGCTCTAAGTACAGAACAGACATCAACGAACTCTGCATCCACTGTCAGGTGCCTGAAATAATCGAACACTATCTCCTTCACTGCTTCCGACATTACAGTATAGTGCCAGAGCAAATTTCAAACAAGTACTTATCTCACTTAAAATACCCTTTACCATCGAGCATATATTAGGAGGCGGTGACCACTCGTTACAAGAAAATATCAAATAGTCAAAGCACTGGCTAAATATCTCCAGTCCACCACCAAATTGGGTCACATCTGACCTGTGCCACATTTATACCTGGTGCCACCAACAGCTAAACACAGAAAACAAATGCTCGTCGCAACACCAAGGATCAGCTGGCGCCATAAACACAACACACCACCCTACGGTGCAGCAAGTCTCCTTCTAACAACACCTCTGTTTTAGTCGCCACTCCTCTATCAACAGCATAACGCAACAAGCACTTTTGAAGCTCTTATCATCCTCAACATAAATGCCTCTCCCAACATCTGTGCTGGTGCAGTCATTGGGAGGACAAACCCTTCATGCAAACTGCACCTACTATCAAGAAGAAGAAGAAGTAGTGTTGAGTAACTTGCTATAAATTGCACATCACATCACATGACGTGTTGGAGTATTATACAAGATTTAATTTAACAAGAAATTTCATCTTTTTTTTAATTATCAGGGGAAAGTGCCAAGTCATTACAACTTTATAGCCCTTGGAAGGGGTCAGG
>WNGS01167735.1:7142-31356 GCA_020271785.1 Procambarus virginalis | reverse complement strand
GAGTCGGAGCTAGTAATCGTTAGCACAGCGCCTTGCAGCTTGTTTGAACTCTACTGCGGGCAGTATGGAGGGCCTGTAGGTTCCCTTCTGAGAGCAAGTCCTTGTAGGCTGAGAGAGCTCGTCTTTTTTCCACTACGAGGGGGTAACAGTTCTTCTACACTGGCCTCCAACCAATCTGCTGACTTGTTCTGCCTCTTACCATAGGTGGACATGGCAGTGTTGAAAATAATGCCCCAGAGGTGTGACCACTTCTCACTTGCGCTATCGCAGGGTGGTCCTTGAAGGGCATTTACCAGCGCAGCAGTGAACTCCTCCACTTGTGAAGGTCACGGTCTTGATTACGTCAATGCGTGGTCTTCCTCCTTCTTTGCTCTGTGGATTTTCCGGGGTTGGAACTTTACTTACAAACGACGAGAGAGTGGTCGGTGTCACAATCTGCGCACTAGAAGCTGCGGGTCAGTTTGACGCTTCCCAGATTCTTAGGCCCCGTAAGCACCAGGTTGAGTTGGTGCCAATGATTAGACCTGGGGTGTCTCCAGGAAACTTTGTGCTGGGGCTTGGTGTCAAAGAGGAATTGGTGATGCAGAGATCAGACGACAGCCGAATTCCAGGAGGTGCTGCCCTCCTCTCATTCATCTTCCCAAATCCAAACTGGCCAAGGCAGGAAGGCCAAGAGCTGTGATCGGAACCAACTCTTGCATTAAAGTCTCGCAGGAAGAAGACTGACTCTTGATGAGGTATGTCTCTGAGAGTTAGGCCGAGATCATCATAGAACTCGTCCTTCGCTTTGGTGGAGGAGGAGGTCAGTGATGGTAATAGGCGTTGATGAGGCTGACCATTCCTGCGCATTACTGCGGCTGTATGAAGCTGAAGTCCTTGCAGACCCCTCCGTGGGCAGTACTATGGACCCTAACAACCTCTTCCTGACGGCGAACCCAAGGCCATGCTTCCTTACCTCTTCTGTAAGTTTGCCCTGCCAGAAGAAGGTAAAATCCCTCTCCCGAATGCTGCCGGTCGCGGGCAGACGTGTCTCCTGCAGGGCGACTACGTCATCTGGAGCCTGCGTAGTTCATTGTTGATCACAACTGTCTTGCGGGCGTCGTTCACTTCCAGAAGATCTTCCGAGAGACCCGGTGTCATGGTCCTTACATTCCATGTGCCCAGTTTGAGAGCTGGGTGGCTCTGTGTTTGTTTTCTTTGCCTGGTGCATGGTTGACGATTCGCTTATTGAGTGTGTCCTAAGCCCAATCAGTCTTTATGGTTATCTTGAGATAATTTCGGGGCCTATCGTCCTCGCTGCCTGGTCCTCGACCTGGCCTCCTTTTGCTACGCAGCTCGTAGCAGCTGTCTAACTCTCAGGTACCTATTTACTGCTAGGTGAACAGATGCATCAGGGTGAAAGAAACTCTGCCCATTCGTTTCCGCCTCCGCCGGGGATTGAACACAGACCATTAAGGACTACGAATCCCAAGCGCTGTCCTCTCAGCTGTCAGGCCCCTAGTTACAGTGAGTGTTGTTGAGAGGCTGGAGTCTGGAACACTGTTAGTGAAGATTTGCCATTAATGTTGAGGCGACGTGACAGAGGACGACACCGCAGCAGCAAGTCACTCAACTGTTCAGAAACGGTTCCATGATGACTGTCGAAACCTTCTAGTCAGATAAGGCTGTAAATATTCATACTAACAACCACACTAACCGTTTAATACAGTTTAGTGAAATGAAAAAGGCTAACCGTTTAAATTCGGTATAACCAAATTAATAATAATGACCCCAAGTTTGTTAGTGAAAGTTTATCAGTGATTTTAAATATAACCTATACAGGCCGCTAATAAAATAATTAATCAATTAAAATAATTACGGTCCATTCAAGAACAAGTAAATGTAATAAAAAATCACGGGTAGTTATTCCGAACAGAAGTAGGCCCCCCGACCTCCCAAAGGAAGTAAGCTCCCGACTTCCAGAAGGAAGTAGGCCCCCGACTTATAGAAGGAGTGAGGCCCCCGACTTATAGAAGGGAGTAGGCCCCCGACTTATAGAAGGGAGTAGGCCCCGACTTATAGAAGGAAGTAGGCCCCCGACTTATAGAAGGAAGTAGGCCCCCGACTTATAGAAGGAAGTAGGCCCCGACTTATAGAAGGAAGTAGGCCCCCGACTTATAGAAGGGAGTAGGCCCCCGACTTATAGAAGAAGTAGGCCCCCGACTTATAGAAGGAAGTAGGCCCCCGACTATAGAAGGAGTAGGCCCCCGACTTATAGAAGGAAGTAGGCCCCCGACTTATAGAAGGAAGTAGTCCCCCGACTTATAGAAGGAAGTAGGCCCCGACTTATAGAAGGAAGTAGGCCCCCGATATAGAAGGAAGTAGGCCCCCGACTTATAGAAGGAAGTAGGCTCCCGACTTATAGAAGGAAGTAGGCCCCCGACTTATAGAAGGAAGTAGGCCCCCGACTTATAGAAGGAAGTAGTCCCCCGACTTATAGAAGGAAGTAGGCCCCCGATATAGAAGGAAGTAGGCCCCCGACTTTAGAAGGAAGTAGGCCCCCGACTTATAGAAGGAAGTAGGCTCCCGACTTATAGAAGGAAGTAGGCCCCCGACTTATAGAAGGAAGTAGGCCCCCGACTTATAGAAGGAAGTAGGCCCCCGACTTATAGAAGGAAGTAGGCTCCCGACTTATAGAAGGAAGTAGTCCCCCGACTTATAGAAGGAAGTAGGCCCCCGACTTCCAGAAGGAAGTAGACCCCCGACTTATAGAAGGAAGTAGTCCCCCGACTTATAGAAGGAAGTAGACCCCCGACTTATAGAAGGAAGTAGGACCCCCGACTTCTAGAAGGAAGTAGGCCCCCGACTTCTAGAAGGAAGTAGGCCCCCGACTTCTAGAAGGAAGTAGTCCCCCGACTTCTAGAAGGAAGTAGTCCCCCGACTTCTAGAAGGAAGTAGTCCCCCGACTTCTAGAAGGAAGTAGTCCCCCGACTTCTAGAAGGAAGTAGTCCCCCGACTTCTAGAAGGAAGTAGGCCCCCGACTTCTAGAAGGAAGTAGTCCCCCGACTTCTAGAAGGAAGTAGACCCCCGACTTCTAGAAGGAAGTAGGCCCCCGACTTCTAGAAGGAAGTAGGCCCCCGACTTATAGAAGGAAGTAGGCCCCCGACTTCTAGAAGGAAGTAGTCCCCCGACTTCTAGAAGGAAGTAGGCCCCCGACTTATAGAAGGATTTAGGCCCCCGACTTCCAGAAGGATTTAGGCCCCCGACTTATAGAAGGATTTAGGCCCCCGACTTCCAGAAGGAAGTAGTCCCCCGACTTCTAGAAGGAAGTAGTCCCCCGACTTCCAGAAGGAAGTAGGCCCCCGACTTATAGAAGGATTTAGGCCCCCGACTTATAGAAGGATTTAGGCCCCCGACTTATTGAAGGAAGTAGGCCCCCGACTTATTGAAGGAAGTTGGCCCCCGACTTATAGAAGGAAGTAGGCCCCCGACTTATTGAAGGAAGTAGGCCCCCGACTTATTGAAGGAAGTAGGCCCCCGACTTCCAGAAGGAAGTTGGCCCCCGACTTCTAGAAGGAAGTAGGCCCCCGACTTATAGAAGGAAGTTGGCCCCCGACTTATAGAAGGAAGTTGGCCCCCGACTTATAGAAGGATTTAGGCCCCCGACTTCCAGAAGGATTTAGGCCCCCGACTTATTGAAGGAAGTTGGCCCCCCAACTTATAGAAGGAAGTAGTCCCCCGACTTATAGAAGGAAGTTGGCCCCCGACTTATAGAAGGAAGTTGGCCCCCGAATTCCAGAAGGAAGTAGTCCCCCGACTTCCTGAAGGAAGTAGTCCCCCGACTTCCTGAAGGAAGTAGTCCCCCGACTTCCTGAAGGAAGTAGGCCCCCGACTTCCAGAAGGAAGTTGGCCCCCGACTTCCAGAAGGAAGTAGTCACCCGACTTCCTGAAGGAAGTAGTCCCCCGACTTCCAGAAGGAAGTTGGCCCCCGACTTCCAGAAGGAAGAAGGCCCCCGACTTCCAGGAGGAAGCAGGCCCCCGACTTCCAGGAGGAAGAAGGCCCCCGACTTCCAGGAGGAAGCAGGCCCCCGACTTCCAGGAGGAAGAAGGCCCCCGACTTCCAGGAGGAAGCAGGCCCCCGACTTCCAGGAGGAAGAAGGCCCCCGACTTCCAGGAGGAAGAAGGCCCCCGACTTCCAGGAGGAAGCAGGCCCTCTTCTTCCGGAAGGAAGCAGCCCCCTCCGACTTAGAGCAGGAAGTATGCCCCCGACTTCTAGGAGGGAGTAAAGCATATAAAAAAATACAGAATCTTACGCCGCGTATATCCACATCCAGATTCAAAATCCTTGAGAACCCTGTCACGTCTGGCCGGGAGCCCCTACCTCCCCAGAGCCCCTCCCCAGAGCCCCTCCCCTGTGCCTCTCCCCAGAGACTCGTCACGCTAAAACCTTGGCTTCCTATAGATTTTTCTGGGAGAGAAGCAAACGGCTTTTCAGTTAAAATTATATAATAAATAATAAAGGAAAGAGAAATACTCACACCAAAGAGAAGGTTACAGTACGTTAAAATAAAAGAACAATGCTAAATATGTATAATGAAATTTGTTGTATTATTCCCCATATACTATTTAGCACATTCAGCCTAACGATGCCCATTTATCACTGCGGATGACGACTTAACTAATCTTATCACAATAAACTACGAGGCAAAGCACCTGTTAGCTACCTGTTAATTCTTCAGCCACGTTGTAATGGTAAATGGTACTAGTATAGGAGGGAGGAAGGGAGCTATCTGGGGAAAGCGCCGAGCCATTACGACTATATAGCACATGGAAGGGGTCAGGATAAGGATTTGGGATGGGACGGGGAGAAGGAATGGTTCCCAACCACGTGGACAGTAGGGAATTGAACGCTCCGACCTGCATGAAGCGAGACCGTCGCTCTACCGTCCAGCCCAAGTGGTTGGGACAAACATTCAGGAGAGAGCGACCTAACACCTACAACGATCCAACGTCCTAATAGAACGTCTCATTTTGACGTATACTTTCCCTAAGGCCAAACATTGTTGTACTAGAAAATGGTAGCGGCTCGCGAAATTGGCACACTGTCCCGTTTTCTGTTTTGGGTCTTCTGGTAGGTTAGGATAAGGGATAAGGTTTCAGGTCCGTCACTTCACGAAAAAATGTCCTGCAAATTCAGATGAAATTGTCGTGTGAAGTACCTCAAAATGTACTGTGAAGTACCCCAACATGTACTGTGAAGTACCTCAACATGCACCGTGAAGTACCTCAACATGCACCGTGAAGTACCTCAACATGTACCGTGAAGTACCTCAACATGTACTGTGAAGTACCTCAACATGTACCGTGAAGTACCTCAACATGCACCGTGAAGTACCTCAACATGTACCGTGAAGTACCTCAACATGTACCGTGAAGTACCTCAACATGTACCGTGAAGTACCTCAACATGTACTGTGAAGTACCTCAAAATGCACCGTGAAGTACCTCAACATGTACCGTGAAGTACCTCAACATGTACTGTGAAGTACCTCAGCATGTACCGTGAAGTACCTCAACATGTACTGTGAAGTACCTCAACATGTACTGTGAAGTACCTCAACATGTACCGTGAAGAACCTCAAAATGCACCGTGAAGTACCTCAACATGTACCGTGAAGTACCTCAACATGTACCGTGAAGTACTTCAACATGTACTGTGAAGTACCTCAACATGTACTGTGAAGTACCTCAACATGTACTGTGAAGTACCTCAACATGTACCGTGAAGTACCTCAACATGTACCGTGAAGTACTTCAACATGTACTGTGAAGTACCTCAACATGCACCGTGAAGTACCTCAACATGTACCGTGAAGTACCTCAACATGTACCGTGAAGAACCTCAAAATGCACCGTGAAGTACCTCAACATGTACCGTGAAATACCTCAACATGTACCGTGAAGTACCTCAACATGTACCGTGAAGTACCTCAACATGTACTGTGAAGTACTTCAACATGTACTGTGAAGTACCTCAACATGTACTGTGAAGTACCTCAACATGCACCGTGAAGTACCTCAAAATGCACCGTGAAGTACCTCAACATGTACTGTGAAGTACCTCAACATGCACCGTGAAGTACCTCAACATGTACTGTGAAGTACCTCACATGTACTGTGAAGTACTTCAACATGTACTGTGAAGTACTTCAACATGTACTGTGAAGTACCTCAACATGTACTGTGAAGTACCTCAACATGTACCGTGAAGTACTTCAACATGTACTGTGAAGTACCTCAACATGTGCCGTGAAGTACTTCAACATGTACTGTGAAGTACCTCAACATGTACTGTGAAGTACCTCAACATGTACCGTGAAGTACCTCAACATGTACTGTGAAGTACCTCAACATGTACCGTGAAGTACCTAAACATGTACTGTGAAGTACCTAAACATGTACTGTGAAGTACCTCAACATGTACTGTGAAGTACCTCAACATGTACCGTGAAGTACCTCAACATGTACCGTGAAGTACCTAAACATGTACCGTGAAGTACCTCAACATGTACCGTGAAGTACCTCAACATGTACTGTGAAGTACCTAAACATGTACTGAGAAGTACTTCAACATGTACTGTGAAGTACCTCAACATGTACCGTGAAGTACCTCAACATGTACTGTGAAGTACCTCAACATGTACCGTGAAGTACCTCAACATGTACCGTGAAGTACCTCAACATGTACTGTGAAATACCTCAACATGTACCGTGAAGTACCTCAACATGTACCGTGAAGTACCTCAACATGTACTGTGAAGTACCTCAACATGTACCGTGAAGTACCTCAACATGTACCGTGAAGTACCTCAACATGTACTGTGAAGTACCTCAACATGTACCGTGAAGTGCCTCAACATGTACCGTGAAGTACCTCAACATGTACCGTGAAATACCTCAACATGTACTGTGAAGTACCTCAACATGTACCGTGAAGTAACTCAAAATGTACTGTGAAGTACCTCAAAATGCACCGTGAAGTACCTCAAAATGTACCGTGAATTACCTCAAAATGCACCGTGAAGTACCTCAAAATGTACTGTGAAATACCTCAAAATGTACCGTGAAATACCTCAAAATGTACCGTGAAGTACCTCAAAATGTACTGTGAAGTACCTCAAAATGTACCGTGAATTACCTCAAATGTACTGTGAAGTACCTCAAAATGTACTGTGAAGTACCTCAAAATGCACAGTGAAGTACCTCAAAATGCACCGTGAAGTACCTCAAAATGTACTGTGAAGTACCTCAACATGTATCGTGAAGTACCTCAAAATGTACCATGAAGTACCTCAAAATGTACCATGAAGTACCTCAGAATGTACCATTAAGATACCGATTTTTGTACTAAATAAAAAAACTTGTGATTTACGCTTTTTGTCCCACAACTTTAACCATCCAATTATGTCTTGAGGTAAACAGGCTTTGCGTCACAGCCACTTTGTGACCATTAACCTCCTCCCTTCACTATCACTTTACCTCTCATTATGTCCTGGCTAAGGATGCTGCCAGAATGTATAACTTCCAAAAACGTATAACTCTGCCAGAATGTATAAAGAATGTATAATCGACAGTAAGGTTATATAATTACATTTATATAATATGATTGCAGACATTTGAACAAGTTAGGTCTATATATGATTACCAGCAAGTAAATATAAATTTGATTATCAAGTTATTTAATTACATTGGCTAGGCTGAAATCTCGATGTTATTGAAAGCATTTTCATAGTGAGGTGGCTTTTTTGTGATGAGCGGCCATCTTCCCGCTGTCGAGAGGGTAAACTCTGCGGGGTTGGAGTTTACCTGCCGTGCAGGGTATCCTCTCGTAGAGCAGGTCATGTGTGACGTTCTACATGTCCCGGTCGTGGAGGTCTATGGGGTTGAGTTGGTGACTGCTCGCCGAGTGATCAAGTTTGTGGGTGATGAGGCGTACCGTGGATTTCTCTGGCGGGGACGAGGGCCATACTTTGAAGTTGTTGGATGGCACTGGTTCTGTGGCCATTTCTGATCGGAGTGGTGCCGTGACGTATGTGAGCGTCCATGGGGCCCCCATGGATACCCTGAGTCCCTTCTCTGGCGATTCTTCCAGAGATTTGGCTCCGTCGTCAGTACGTCAACATGCACTGTGAAGTACCTCAACATGTACTGTGAAGTACCTCAACATGTACTGTGAAGTACCTCAACATGTACTGTGAAGTACCTCAACATGTACTGTGAAGTACCTCAACATGTACTGTGAAGTACCTCAACATGCACCGTGAAGTACCTCAACATGCACCGTGAAGTACCTCAACATGTACCGTGAAGTACCTCAACATGTACTGTGAAGTACTTCAACATGTACTGTGAAGTACCTCAACATGTACTGTGAAGTACCTCAACATGCACCGTGAAGTACCTCAACATGCACCGTGAAGTACCTCAACATGTACTGTGAAGTACCTCAACATGCACCGTGAAGTACCTCAACATGTACTGTGAAGTACCTCAACATGTACTGTGAAGTACTTCAACATGTACTGTGAAGTACTTCAACATGTACTGTGAAGTACCTCAACATGTACTGTGAAGTACCTCAACATGTACCGTGAAGTACTTCAACATGTACTGTGAAGTACCTCAACATGTGCCGTGAAGTACTTCAACATGTACTGTGAAGTACCTCAACATGTACCGTGAAGTACCTCAACATGTACCGTGAAGTACCTCAACATGTACCGTGAAGTACCTCAACATGTACTGTGAAGTACCTCAACATGTACCGTGAAGTACCTCAACATGTACTGTGAAGTACCTCAACATGTACCGTGAAGTACCTAAACATGTACTGTGAAGTACCTAAACATGTACTGTGAAGTACCTCAACATGTACTGTGAAGTACCTCAACATGTACCGTGAAGTACCTCAACATGTACCGTGAAGTACCTAACATGTACCGTGAAGTACCTCAACATGTACCGTGAAGTACCTCAACATGTATTGTGAAGTACCTAAACATGTACTGAGAAGTACTTCAACATGTACTGTGAAGTACCTCAACATGTACCGTGAAGTACTCAACATGTACTGTGAAGTACCTCAACATGTACCGTGAAGTACCTCAACATGTACCGTGAAGTACCTCAACATGTACTGTGAAATACCTCAACATGTACCGTGAAGTACCTCAACATGTACCGTGAAGTACCTCAACATGTACTGTGAAGTACCTCAACATGTACCGTGAAGTACCTCAACATGTACCGTGAAGTACCTCAACATGTACTGTGAAGTACCTCAACATGTACCGTGAAGTGCCTCAACATGTACCGTGAAGTACCTCAACATGTACCGTGAAATACCTCAACATGTACCGTGAAGTACCTCAACATGTACCGTGAAGTAACTCAAAATGTACTGTGAAGTACCTCAAAATGCACCGTGAAGTACCTCAAAATGTACCGTGAATTACCTCAAAATGCACCGTGAAGTACCTCAAAATGTACTGTGAAATACCTCAAATGTACCGTGAAATACCTCAAAATGTACCGTGAAGTACCTCAAAATGTACTGTGAAGTACCTCAAAATGTACCGTGAATTACCTCAAAATGTACTGTGAAGTACCTCAAAATGTACTGTGAAGTACCTCAAAATGCACAGTGAAGTACCTCAAAATGCACCGTGAAGTACCTCAAAATGTACTGTGAAGTACCTCAACATGTATCGTGAAGTACCTCAAAATGTACCATGAAGTACCTCAAAATGTACCATGAAGTACCTCAGAATGTACCATTAAGATACCGATTTTTGTACTAAATAAAAAAACTTGTGATTTACGCTTTTTTGTCCCACAACTTTAACCATCCAATTATGTCTTGAGGTAAACAGGCTTTGCGTCACAGCCACTTTGTGACCATTAACCTCCTCCCTTCACTATCACTTTACCTCTCATTATGTCCTGGCTAAGGATGCTGCCAGAATGTATAACTTCCAAAAACGTATAACTCTGCCAGAATGTATAAAGAATGTATAATCGACAGTAAGGTTATATAATTACATTTATATAATATGATTGCAGACATTTGAACAAGTTAGGTCTATATATGATTACCAGCATGTAAATATAAATTTGATTATCAAGTTATTTAATTTCATTGGCTAGGCTGAAATCTCGATGTTATTGAAAGCATTTTCATAGTGAGGTGGCTTTTTTTGTGATGAGCGGCCATCTTCCCGCTGTCGAGAGGGTAAACTCTGCGGGGTTGGAGTTTACCTGCCGTGCAGGGTATCCTCTCGTAGAGCAGGTCATGTGTGACGTTCTACATGTCCCGGTCGTGGAGGTCTACGGGGTTGAGTTGGTGACTGCTCGCCGAGTGATCAAGTTTGTGGGTGATGAGGCGTACCGTGGATTTCTCTGGCGGGGACGAGGGCCATACTTTGAAGTTGTTGGATGGCACTGGTTCTGTGGCCATTTCTGATCGGAGTGGTGCCGTGACGTATGTGAGCGTCCATGGGGCCCCCATGGATACCCTGAGTCCCTTCTCTGGCGATTCTTCCAGAGATTTGGCTCCGTCGTCAGTACGTCAACATGCACTGTGAAGTACCTCAACATGTACTGTGAAGTACCTCAACATGTACTGTGAAGTACCTCAACATGTACTGTGAAGTACCTCAACATGCACCGTGAAGTACCTCAACATGCACCGTGAAGTACCTCAACATGTACCGTGAAGTACCTCAACATGTACCGTGAAGAACCTCAAAATGCACCGTGAAGTACCTCAACATGTACCGTGAAGTACCTCAACATGTACCGCGAAGTACTTCAACATGTACTGTGAAGTACCTCAACATGTACTGTGAAGTACCTCAACATGTACTGTGAAGTACCTCAACATGTACCGTGAAGTACCTCAAAATGCATCGTGAAGTACCTCAAAATGTACCGTGAATTACCTCAAAATGCACCGTGAAGTATCTCAAAATGTACTGTGAAGTACCTCAAAATGTACCGTGAAATACCTCAAAATGTACCGTGAAGTACCTCAAAATGTACTGTGAAGTACCTCAAAATGCACCGTGA
The DNA here is from genome assembly GCA_020271785.1 of Procambarus virginalis. Classification (NCBI taxonomy): domain Eukaryota; kingdom Metazoa; phylum Arthropoda; class Malacostraca; order Decapoda; family Cambaridae; genus Procambarus; species Procambarus virginalis. The sequence continues at coordinate 20,250 of WNGS01167735.1, read as the reverse complement.
AGTACCTCAAAATGTACCGTGAATTACCTCAAAATGTACTGTGAAGTACCTCAAATGTACTGTGAAATACCTCAAAATGTACTGTGAAGTACCTCAAATGCACCGTGAAGTACCTCAAAATGCACCGTGAAGTACCTCAAAATGTACTGTGAAGTACCTCAACATGTATCGTGAAGTACCTCAAAATGTACCATGAAGTACCTCAAAATGTACCATGAAGTACCTCAGAATGTACCATTAAGATACCGATTTTTGTACTAAATAAAAAAACTTGTGATTTACGCTTTTTTGTCCCACAACTTTAACCATCCAATTATGTCTTGAGGTAAACAGGCTTTGCGTCACAGCCACTTTGTGACCATTAACCTCCTCCCTTCACTATCACTTTACCTCTCATTATGTCCTGGCTAAGGATGCTGCCAGAATGTATAACTTCCAAAAACGTATAACTCTGCCAGAATGTATAAAGAATGTATAATCGACAGTAAGGTTATATAATTACATTTATATAATATGATTGCAGACATTTGAACAAGTTAGGTCTATATATGATTACCAGCATGTAAATATAAATTTGATTATCAAGTTATTTAATTTCATTGGCTAGGCTGAAATCTCGATGTATTGAAAGCATTTTCATAGTGAGGTGGCTTTTTGTGATGAGCGGCCATCTTCCCGCTGTCGAGAGGGTAAACTCTGCGGGGTTGGAGTTTACCTGCCGTGCAGGGTATCCTCTCGTAGAGCAGGTCATGTGTGACGTTCTACATGTCCCGGTCGTGGAGGTCTATGGGGTTGAGTTGGTGACTGCTCGCCGAGTGATCAAGTTTGTGGGTGATGAGCGTACCGTGGATTTCTCTGGCGGGGACGAGGGCCGTACTTTGAAGTTGTTGGATGGCATGGTTCTGTGGCCATTTCTGATCGGAGTGGTGCCGTGACGTATGTGAGCGTCCATGGGGCCCCATGGATACCCTGAGTCCCTTCTCTGGCGATTCTTCCAGAGATTTGGCTCCGTCGTCAGTGTGAGGATGCACAAGTTATTTTCTGGAAAATATGTGGGAGTGAAGACGAACATTCGTAACCTCGGGATGCGCCTGAGGTCGGACATTCCATCCTCTGTCCGACTTTTAGGGTACTACGTGTGGGTGTATTATGCCCGGCAACCCCATACTTGTTTCCGGTGTGGCATGTTGGGGCATCAGGCTGCCGGATGCCTGCGGATCCGGTTAACTTGTTCCGGGAAGAGGATTTCCCGCCGCTCCCTCTGGAGGAGGTCTCCTGGGATGAGGAGGTGAGCGTTCAGTTAGCGGATGCGGCTCCCCATACATCGCCCGGACGTTTCCTCCGGTTATTGCAGACTCTCCTCCGGGTCTTGCAGTGCCATCGGATGGTCTACGTGCTCCTGTCGCTGTCTCTGCTGCTCCTGAAGGCCTTCCTGGTGATCGTTGTGACGCGCCGCAGTCTTCTCCCTCGTCTTCGGCTGCTGCGCCTGGCCCTAGTTCTCGCCTCGGGTCCCGGATGTGCTGGGTGCAGGGTGGCTGCGAACCTCCTGCTGTGTGTGGGCCGGTTCCCCCTGTGTTAGAGGCTGCTGCTGTTCTGCGTCGGGCGTCGGTTCGTCCGGCAGGTTGGACCCGTGTTTCTGGGTCCACTTCCGGCCCTGACGATCTCCGGCCGGAGCCCAATTGTTCCAGGCGTTCGTCGTCTGCCTTGGCCGATGTTGGGGAATTCGGTGACTGTTGGTCTTGGGTGTTGACGGTGTGGACCGGATGTGTCGCTGTCTCCACGGTGGTGGTGGCAGAGGTTCATGTGCCTGCTGATGCTGGTGCCCGGGTCTCGGGGTGCCTCCGTTTTTTTTTTTTTTTTTTTTTTTTTTTTTTTTTTTTTTTTTTGAGATATATACAAGAGTTGTTACATTCTTGTACAACCACTAGTACACGTAGCGTTTCGGGCAGGTCCCTGGAATACGATCCCCCGCGAAGAATCGTTTAACCGTTCTTCTCTCCCTGGGGACTCTCCGCAGTGGGAGGTGGTGGCTCCTGCTCCCAGGGATGGTGTGGTTGCTGGTGCTGGGCGTGGCTTGGTTGTGACATTACGGAAGGATGCGCGCCGCCCTGGTTCCCTGCAGTCGTCTGGTGGTGCGCCCGTGGCCGCTGGTGCCCCGGTGGTGGTGTCCTATGTCCGGCCCCCTTCCTGCGAGGGTACGTGTTGGGGACCTGGGGGACGTGTTGCCGGCGTCGGTGATGCCGCCGGGTCACTGGTCGGCGATTGCTGAGTTACTGCTGAATGACGAGCCGGGGGAATTTCATGGTGCGGGTTGTTACGTACCTCTATAAGCTACGTAATTAAATAAATTAATTTGTACCTCTATATATGCCTTACTTTATATGAATTACATGTATGTACATCTAAATATTCTTTAATTGTATAAGTTATGTGTTGCCTGATTATATGTTGAATTAGGCCTAACTTTTTCCACCCGTGGGAACGTATTATTCTTTGTTTGCTCACGGCTGATTTCGTGGGAAGTGGTTTTATTAGTGACCATCAGTAGGAAGCACTGATGGGAATTCTGTAATTGTTTGAACATTGGGGGCAACATTCCGTGAGAGACTTCTAGTTCCTGGTGGCGGGGGAGCGTTGCCAATATTTCCCTCTGTTGTTTTAATTTTAATTACTGCATGTATTAATAATTACATTATTTTTGTTATGCATGTTATTCTGACCATTTACTAAGTTACTTTAAGATTACTCTTGTCACATTATTTTGCTCCATGTAAGTTTAATTAAATAATGTTAGTTTGGCAATTTTTCGCGGGGCAGAAGCAATGTTTTTGACTCCCGCAGATTAAGTAGTCAGTGACTCGCACGGGACAGGAGAGATAACATCTTTGGAGATAAGTCTGTTAACATTTGTTTTGCCATACATATACATTTATATTATAGGAGAGACAATACTTTGATTTTGTTTTTATAAGTGATCTTGTCCATCTGTGCTTTATATAATACTGTATTGATTATATTGTTAAAATATATATTACTATTTATATGTATATTTCTTCAGTCCTAAGGGAGAAATACTTTATTCTTGCTTGTGCCAATCATGTGGTTACACTGGTGACCCGCTCTATATTACAGCAATTTTGTCATGTCCCTAGACTACAAGTTTCTTGCTGCTGTACAGGGTTACGAGCCGTGACGAACGATCTGGTAACACGGGTGTTCCCATGATGTGGGGGATTGTGGCCGTTACTCGCGTCAGAAGTGATACCATTTGGGTCCCCTGCTTACGGTGTTTGTTGCTAGGGTTCCGGATGACATGGCGTCCCCGGTGGGTGAACGAGACCCTTGGGGGTGGTTACGTTGGGAGGCGCTCAATGTGCGATTCCCACGGGTCTTGTTCCCGGGCAAGTATGTCCGCTGATTCCCTGTTTTTTTTTTTTTTGCTATTTGTAGTGTTCTGTGCCCCTCTGGCGTTTTGCTTGCCCTACTGTCTTCTGTGCCTGTGCTCTCCCTTTGTTGTGGAGGGCCGGTGTTTTGCAGAGTATGTATTTTCTTCATGTATTACCATGTGTATTGTGTTTTCTTTTATTTTTCCTTTTGTTTATATTTATGGTTTGTTTGTGAGTGCATTGTCTTGTGTTATTTTCATTTTATACATTATGATGTGTTTTGTTGTCGGTCCTTCCGGCCGGTGCTTGTTTGTTTTGTTTTATATTGTTCCTAAGTTTTGTTTNAATACTCAAATTAACGGACGAATTAGACAACGACGACAACAGGAAAGTGCTTAATTATCCGTCTTACCTAGTTCTTAGTTGGCCCGTATAAGATATTATAGTTTTTTATGGTAATATGGCATGATGACTTCCACCCCATATGGATTAGTTTCATAATACTAGTAAACCGAGTCATAGAGTTGCCATAAAATCATAATAATTATAATTATTGTAGTTGTACATCTTGAGGTTATGGTATGGTATGGTATGGTAGGTATCTGTCAATCCCGTTTGGTTATGGAGTTGTGCCTTGTGTGTCTAGTTGGCTACAGCGTCTTCTGTGGCTGTGAAATCCAACTCGAGAATGGCAGTCCCGACAGCAGCGTGTTCAGATAAACGCCGAAGCGGTTGTGTTCGTCAGTGGTGGAGACTTCTACTGAAGTCTCCACCACTGAAAAGAGACTTCTTCTGAAGTCTCTTTTCCTCCGCTTGCCTCTTCAGTTCGCCCTCAAATTGCTGAATTCCCTTCTGTACTCTGCATCTCCAGGCTCATCTGTCCACAGCTGTCGCCTCCCAAGTGTTGATGACGATGTTCAGCTGTTTGATGTTGCGTTTGCAGATGTCTTTGAAACGCAGTTGGGGTCTTCCGGTGGGCCGCTTTCCTGATGCCAGTTCTCTCTATATATGAGGTCCTTCGGCATGCGGCCATCTTTCATGTGTGTGTGACATGTCCCACCATGCGTCTCTGCTTCAGGAGAGTGAACATTGAAGGGATTCCTGTTCTCTCGAGCACTGCATTGTTTGTGACGTGGTCTCTCCACGTGACATGAAAACCTTAAATGATGGGCAGGCACTCGAATACATCCAGGGCCTCTACGCTGACCATGTTCTCTCTGAAGTAGGGTTCTGAGAGATGTTCCACACAGGGATTCATCTGTTGATCACGGTCTTTAATAATCTCTCCAGTGGCTGAGTTCAGAGCTTTCCTGGTTTGTGTAGGGCCTGTTGCCTGTTTGATCCCGTCGTACATGCCTCTTATGTTGCCGACAGTGGCCGCGGTCTGGATGCTGGAACAGAGTCGGAGCTAGTAATCGTTAGCACAGCGCCTTGCAGCTTGTTGAACTCTACTGCGGGCAGTATGGAGGGCCTGTATGTTCCCTTCTGAGAGCAAGTCCTTGTAGGCTGAGAGAGCTCGTCTTTTTTCCTCTACGAGGGGTAACAGTTCTTCTACACTGGCCTCCAACCAATCTGCTGACTTGTTCTGCCTCTTACCGTAGGTGGACATGGCAGTGTTGAAAATAATGCCCCTGAGGTGTGACCACTTCTCACTTGCGCTATCGCAGGGAGGTCCTTGAAGGGCATTTACAAGCGCAGCAGTGAACTACTCCACCTTGTGAAGGTCACGGGTCTTGATTACGTTAATGCGTGGTCTTCGCTCCTTCTTTGCTCTGTGGATTTTCCGGGGTTGGAACTGTACTTTACAAACGACGAGAGAGTGGTCGGTGTCGCAATCTGCGCACTTGAAGCTGCTGGTCAGTTTGACGCTTCCCAGATTCTTAGGCCCCATAAGCACCAGGTTGAGCTGGTGCCAATGCTTAGACCTGGGGTGTCTCCAGGAAACTATGTGCTGGGGCTTGGTGTCAAAGAAGGAATTGGTGATGCAGAGATCATGACGGCAGCAGAACTCCAGGAGGCGCTGCCCTCTCTCATTCATCTTCCCAAATCCAAACTGGCCAAGGCAGGAAGGCCAAGAACTGTGATCGGAACCAACTCTTGCATTAAAGTCTCCCAGGAAGAAGACTAGCTCTTGATGAGGTATGTCTCTGAGAGTTAGGCCGAGGTCATCATAGAACTCGTCCTTCGCTTTGGTGGAGGAGGAGGTCAGTGATGGTAAATAGGCGTTGATGAGGCTTACCATTCCTGCGCATTACTGCGGCTGTATGAAGCTGAAGTCCTTGCAGACCCCTCCGTGGGCAGTACTATGGACCCTAACAACCTCTTCCTGACGGCGAACCCAAGGCCATGCTTCCTTACCTCTTCTGTAAGTTTGCCCTGCCAGAAGAAGGTAAAATCCCTCTCCCGAATGCTGCCGGTCGCGGGCAGACGTGTCTCCTGCAGGGCGACTACGTCCATCTGGAGCCTGCGTAGTTCATTGTTGATCACAGCTGTCTTGCGGGCGTCGTTCACTTCCAGAAGATCTTCCGAGAGACCCGGTGTCATGGTCCTTACATTCCATGTGCCCAGTTTGAGAGCTGGGTGGCTCTGTGTTTGTTTTCTTTTGCCAGGTGCATGGTTGACGATTCGCTTGTTTGAGTGTGGCCTAAGCCCCAATCAGTCTTTATGGTTATCTTGAGATAATTTCGGGGCCTATCGTCCTCGTTGCCTGGTCCTCGACCTGGCCTCCTTTTTGCTACGCAGCTCGTAGCAGCTGTCTAACTCTCAGGTACCTATTTACTGCTAGGTGAACAGGTGCATCAGGGTGAAAGAAACTCTGCCCATTCGTTTCCGCCTCCGCCGGGGATTGAACCCAGAACATTAAGACTACGAATCCCAAGCGCTGTCCTCTCAGCTGTCAGGCCCCTAGTTACAGTGAGTGTTGTTGAGAGGCTGGAGTCTGGAACACTGTTAGTGAAGATTTGCCATTAATGTTGAGGCGACGTGACAGAGGACGACACCGCAGCAGCAAGTCACTCAACTGTTCAGTAACGGTTCCATGATGACTGTCGAAACCTTCTAGTCAGATAAGGCTGTAAATATTCATACTAACAACCACACTAACCGTTTAAATACAGTTTAGTGAAATTAAAAATGCTAACCGTTTAAATTCGGTATAACCAAATTTAATAATAATGACCCCACAAGTTTGTGTAATGAAAGTTTATCAGTGATTTTAAATAATAACCTATACAGGCCGCTTAATAAAATAATTAATCAATTAAAATAATTACGGTCCATTCAAGAACAAGTAAATGTAATAAAAAAATCACGGGTAGTTATTCCGCACAGAAGTAGGCCCCCCGACCTCCCAAAGGAAGCAAGCTCCCGACTTCCAGGAGGAAGTAGGCCCCCGACTTATACATAGAAGGGAGTAGGCCCCCGACTTATAGAAGGGAGTAAGCCCCCGACTTCCAGAAGGAAGTAGGCCCCCGACTTCCAGAAGGAAGTAGGCCCCCGACTTCCAGAAGGAAGTAGTCCCCCGACTTATTGAAGGAAGTAGGACCCCCAACTTATAGAAGGAAGTAGGCCCCCGACTTCTAGAAGGAAGTAGTCCCCCGATTTATAGAAGGAAGTAGTCCCCCGACTTATAGAAGGAAGTAGTCCCCCGACTTATAGAAGGAAGTAGGCCCCCGACTTATAGAAGGAAGTAGTCCCCCGACTTCTAGAAGGAAGTAGTCCCCCGACTTATAGAAGGAAGTAGGCCCCCGACTTATAGAAGGAAGTAGGCCCCCGACTTATAGAAGGAAGTAGGCCCCCGACTTATAGAAGGAAGCAGGCCCCTCCGACTTCCAGAAGGAAGTAGGCCCCTGACTTCCAGAAGGAAGAAGGTCCCCGACTTCCAGAAGGAAGTAGTCCCCCGATTTATAGAAGGAAGTGGAGGCCCCCGACTTCCTGAAGGAAGAAGGTCCCCGACTTCCTGAAGGAAGAAGGTCCCCGACTTCCTGAAGGAAGAAGGTCCCCGACTTCCTGAAGGAAGAAGGTCCCCGACTTCCAGAAGGAAGTAGGCCCCCGACTTCCAGAAGGAAGTAGGTCCCTCCGACTTAGAGCAGGAAGTATGCCCCCGACTTCCAGGAGGGAGTAAAGCATATAAAAATACAGAATCTTACGCCCAGTATATCCACATCCAGATTCAAAATCCTTGAGAACCCTGTCACGTCTGGGCGGGAGCCCCTACCTCCCCAGAGCCCCTCCCCAGAGCCCCTCCCCTGTGCCTCTCCCCAGAGACTCGTCACGCTAAAACCTTGGCTTTCAATAGATTTTTCTGGGAGAGAAGCAAACGGCTTTTCAGTTAAATTTATATAATAAATAATAAAGGAAAGAGAAATGCTCACACACCAAAGAGGTTACAGCAAGTTAAAATACAAGAACAATGCTAAATATATATACTGAAACTTGTTGTAATATTCCCCATATATTATTTAGCACATTCATCCTAACATGCCCATTTATCACTGCGGATGACGACTTAACTAATCTTATCACAATAAATTACGAAGCAAAGCACCTGTTAGCTGCCTGTTAATTCTTCAGCCACGTTGTAATGGTAAATGGTACCAGTCTAGGAGGGAGGGAGGGAGTTATCTGGGGAAAGCGCCGAGCCATTACGACTATATAGCACATGGAAGGGGTCAGGATAAGGATTTGGGATGGGACGGGGGGAAGGAATGGTGCCCAACCACGTGGACAGTAGAAAATTGAACGCTCCGACCTGCATGAAGCGAGACCGTCGCTCTACCGTCGAGCCCAAGTGGTTGGGACAAACATTCAGGAGAGAGCGACCTAACACCTACAACGATCCAACCGCCTAATAGAACGTCGCATTTTGACGTATACTTTCCCTAAGGCCAAACATTGTTGTACTAGAAAATGGTAGCGGCTCGCGAAATTGGCACACTGTCCCGTTTTCTGTTTTGGGTCTTCTGGTAGGTTAGGATAAGGGATAAGGTTTCAGGTCCGTCACTTCACGAAAAAATATCCTGCAAATTCAGATGAAATTGTCGTGTGAAGTACCTCAAAATGTACCATGAAGTACCTCAAAATGTACCATGAAGTACCTCAAAATGTACCATGAAGTACCTCAAAATGTACCGTGAAGTACCTCAAAATGTACTATGAAGTACCTCAAAATGTACCGTGAAGTACCTCAAAATGTACAGTGAAGTACCTCAAAATGTACCATGAAGTACCTCAAAATGTACCGTGAAGTACCTCAAAATGTACCATGAAGTACCTCAAAATGTACAGTGAAGTACCTCAAAATGTACCGTGAAGTACCTCAAAATGTACCGTGAAGTACCTCAAAATGTACAGTGAAGTACCTCAAAATGTACCATGAAGTACCTCAAAATGTACCATGAAGTACCTCAAAATGCACCGTGAAGTACCTCAAAACGTACCGTGAAGTACCTCAAATTGTACCATGAAGTACCTCAAAATGTACCATGAAGTACCTCAAAATGTACCATGAAGTACCTCAAAATGCATCGTGAAGTACTTCAAAATGCACCGTGAAGTACCTCAAAATGTACTGTGAAGTACCTCAAAATGTACCATGAAGTACCTCAAAATGTACCATGAAGTACCTCAAAATGTACCATTAAGATACCGATTTTTGTACTAAATAAAAAACTTGTGATTTACGCTTTTTGTCCCACAACTTTAACCATCCAATTATGTCTTCAGGTAAACAGGCTTTGCGTCACAGCCACTTTGTGACCATTAACCTCCTCCCTTCACTATCACTTTACCTCTCATTATGTCCTGGCAAAGGATGCTGCCAGAATGTATAACTTCCAAAAACGTATAACTCTGCCAGAATGTATAAAGAATGTATAATCGACAGTAATGTTCTATAATTACCTTTATATAATATGATTGCAGACATTTGAACAAGTTAGGTCTATATATGATTACCAGCATGTAAATATAAATTTGATTATCAAGTTATTTAATTACATTGGCTAGGCTGAAATCTCGATGTTATTGAAAGCATTTTCATAGTGAGGTGGCTTTTTTTTGTGATGAGCGGCCATCTTCCCGCTGTCGAGAGGGTAAACTCCGTGGGGTTGGAGTTTACCTGCCGTGCAGGGTATCCTCTCGTAGAGCAGGTCATGTGTGACGTGTTACATGTCCCGGTCGTGGAGGTCTACGGGGATGAGCTGGTGACTGCTCGCCGAGTGATCATCAAGTTTGTGGGTGATGAGGCGTACCGTGGATTTCTCCGGCGGGGACGAGGGCCGGACCTTGAAGTTGTTGAATGGCACTGGTTCTGTGGCCATTTCTGATCGGAGTGGTGCCGTGACGTATGTGAGCGTCCATGGGGCCCCCATGGATACCCTGAGTCCCTTCTCTGGCGATTCTTCCAGAGATTTGGCTTCGTCGTCAGTGTGAGGATGCACAAGCTATCTTCTGGAAAATATGTGGGAGAGAAGACGAACATTCGTACCCTCGGGATGCGCCTGAGGTCGGACATTCCATCCTCTGTCCGACTTTTAGGGTACTACGTGCGGGTGTATTATGCCCGGCAACCCCATACTTGTTTCCGGTGTGGCATGTTGGGGCATCAGGCTGCCAGATGCCCCAACATGTTGCAGGTTGTTGCAGACTCTCCTCCGGGTCTTGCAGTGCCACCGGATGGTCTACGTGCTCCTGTCGCTGTCTCTGCTGCTCCTGAAGGCCTTCCTGGTGATCGTTGTATCTGTATTTTGTATCTGTATTTACTAAAGAGGAACTTAACAATATGCCTTCAGCCGAACAAGTCTATGTGGGTGAGGACGAGGACAGGTTGACGAGTTGAGCAGTTACCAGGGAGGATGTTCTTAAACAAACAGTAAAACTCAAACCAAACAAATCCCCAGGGCCGGATGAAGTGTTTGCCAGGGTGCTGAAAGAATGCAAAGAGGAGCTTTGTGACCCACTGTCAATCATATTTAATAAATCAATAGAGTCAGGCAGAGTGCCAGAGTTTTGGAAAGTTGCTAATGTGATACCAGTTTTTAAGAAAGGAGATAGATCACTTGCGTCTAACTATCGACCAATTAGCCTAACGTCTATTGTGGGAAAGTTACTCGAATCTATAATAGCAAATAAAATTCGTCTTCATCTTGAAAAACATAAATTAATAATTGAGTCGCAACATGGTTTTATAAATGGCCGTTCATGTTTAACAAATTTGTTATCTTTTTATTCTAGCATAGTTGAGGCAGTTGATAGTGGTAAGGATTGTGATGTTGTGTACCTTGACTTTAGCAAAGCTTTTGATACAGTGCCACATGAAAGACTGATTAAAAAGATAGAGGCTCATGGTATTGGGGGTGCTATATTAAGCTGGATTAGGGCATGGCTATACCAAAGGAAACAGAGAGTTAGTATAAATGGAGTCAAGTCAGAGTGGGAAAATGTTGTAAGTGGAGTGCCTCAAGGCTCTGTCTTGGGACCTCTGTTGTTTATAATATATATAAATGATTTAGATTCAGGTTTGAGTAGCAACATTTGCAAATTTGCCGATGATACGAAAATCGGTAGGGAAATTAATTCGGAGGAGGACTCACTATCACTTCAAGTTGATCTAGATAGGGTTTTGAAATGGTCAAAGGACTGGCAGATGCAGTTTAATGCTGATAAATGTAAAGTTCTGAGGCTAGGTAATGATGATAGAGTTACAAGATACGAGCTAGATGGTGTTGAGATTGCGAAGTCGGATTGCGAAAGGGATCTGGGAGTTATGATTAGTAAGAATTTAAAACAAAAGGATCAATGCATGAATGTTCGTAATAAGGCAAATCGGACACTCGGATTTATTAATCGCAGCGTTAGTAACAAGACACCTGGTGTGGTTCTCAAGCTATATCTTGCTCTGGTTAGGCCCCATTTAGATTATGCAGTTCAGTTTTGGTCGCCATATTATAGAATGGATATAAATTCACTTGAACGTGTCCAGCGTAGGATGACTAAGTTAATTCCCCAAATTAGAAATCTTTCATATGAAGAAAGATTAACAAAGCTTAAGTTGCATTCACTGGAAAGGCGAAGAGTTAGGGGTGACATGATAGAGGTTTACAAGTGGATGAATGGACATAACAAAGGGGATATTAATAGGGTATTAAAAGTATCAACACAGACAGAACGCGAAACAATGGGTATAAATTGGATAAGTTTAGATTTAGGAAAGACTTGGGTAAATACTGGTTCAGTAACAGGGTTGTTGATTTGTGGAACCAATTGCCGCGTAACATTGTGGAGGTGGGGTCCCTCGATTGTTTCAAGCATGGGTTGGACATGTATATGAGTGGGATTGGGTGGTTATAAATAGGAGCTGCCTCGTATGGGCCAATAGGCCTTCTGCAGTTGCCTTTGTTCTTATGTTCTTATGTTGTGACGCGCCGCCGTCTTCTCCCCCGTCTTCGGCTGCTGCGCCTGGCCCTATGTTCTCGCTTCGGGTCCCGGATGTGCTGGGTGCTTGGGTGGCTGCGGAACCTCCTGCTGTGTGTGGGCCGGTTCCCCCTGTGGTAGAGGCTGCTGCTGTTCGTCCGGCTGGTTGGACCCGTGTTTCTGGGTCCACTTCCGGCTCTGACGATCTCCGGCCGGAGCCCAATTGTTCCAAGCGTTCTTCGTCTGCCTGGGCCGATGTTGGGGAATTCGGTGACTGTGGGTCCTTGGGAGTTGACGGTGTGGAACCGGATGTGTCGCTGTTTCCACGGTTGGTGGTGGCGGAGGTTCATGTGCCTGCTGATGCTGGTGCCCGGGTCTCGGGGGTGCCTTCCGTTCTTTCTCCGCCTGGGGCCTCTCCTCAGTGGGAGGTGGTGGCTCCCGCTCCCAGGGATGGTGTGGTTGCTGGTGCTGGGCGTGGCCTGGTTGTGACATTACGGAAGGATGCGCGCTGCCCTGGTTCCCTGCAGTCGTCTGGTGGTGTGCCCATGGCCGCTGGTGCCCCGGTGGTGGTGTCCTATGTCCGGCCCCCTCCTGTGAGGATACGTGTTGGGGACCTGGGGGACGTGTTGCCGGCGTCAGTGATGCCGCCGGGTCACTGGTCGGCGATTGCTGAGTTACTGCTGAATGACGAGCCGGGGAATTTCATGGTGCGGGTGTTCCCATGATGTGGGGGATTGTGGCAGTTACTCGCGTCAGAAGTGATACGAGAAACACAGCATACATCACAGACAAATTATAAACAATAACAATAACAAACAAGTAAATAATGTAAGCAATAAACAAAAACTTAGGAACAATATAAAACAAACAAACAAGCCCAGGCGGAAGGACCGACAACAAAACACATCATAATGTATAAAATGAAACATAACACAAGACAATGCACTCACAAACAAACCATAAATATAAACAAAAGGAAAAATAAAAGAGAAACACAATACAACATGGTAATACATGAAGAGAACACACACTCTGCAAAACACCGGCCCTCCACAAACAAAGGGAGAGGCACAGGCACAGAAGACAGTGGGCAAACAAAACGCCAGAGGGGCACAGAACATTACAAATGCAAAAAAAAAAAAAAAAAAAACAGGGAATCAGCGGACATATTGCCCGGGAACAAGACCCGTGGGAATCGCACATTGAACGCCCTCCCAACGTAACCACCCCCAAGGGTCCCGTCTACCACCGGGGACGCCATGTCATTCGGAACCCTAGCAACAAACATCCGTAAGCAGGGGACCCAAATG
>WNGS01167734.1:33113-66991 GCA_020271785.1 Procambarus virginalis | reverse complement strand
TGACATTCTAATTGGGTGTGAATATTTTAGTTTACTTTGAAAAGCTTCATAGAAAACACCGACCTCACCTAACCTTCTTAGTATGTTAAAATACATCTTATTGCTTCTTAATTACAATTATTACTTAACCTATACCGTTGATAGGTTAAGTAATAATTGTAAATAAGAAGCAATAAGATCGGAGAATAATAAGAACGGAGCGAGGGGATGCTTTTATTGTCAATCCTCGCCTTCGTTGCTGAACCCGATCTCGACGGACTGACGATTCTTAAGGTGGCGATTGCAGGGCGTATACTCACGATGCACCAAATGTACTCAAATACTCACGATCTCTAAACGTACTCACTAGAAAGGAGACGAGAGAGATACCAAATAATATACACATGGAAAATACTGGAGGGACAGGTCCCAAATCTGCACAGTAAAATAACAACGTACTGGAGTGAACGATATGGAAGAAAATACAGAATAGAACCAGTGAAGAGCAGAGGTGCCATAGGCACAATCAGAGAACACTGTATGAACATCAGAGGTCCACGGTTGTTCAACGTCCTCCCAGCGAGCATCAGAAATATTACAGGAACAACCGTGGACATCTTCAAGAGGAAACTAGATTGTTTCCTTCAAGGAGTGCCGGACCAACCGAGCTGTGGTGGGTATGTGGCCTGCGGGCCGCTCCAAGCAACAGCCTGGTGGACCAAACTCTCACAAGTCGAGCCTGGCCTCGGGCCGGGCTTGGGGAGTAGAAGAACTCCCAGAACCCCATCAACCAGGTATCAACCAGGTAAACCCCTGGAGGCCCCATCTGGTCGGGTGTCCTATCCTTTAATTGTGGCTCCATGGTGGGTATGACGGCTTATTCGTGAATTAAATTATTATCTACTCGTTTCAATGCCACTAAATGATCCTCTTATAAATTCCCAGGCTCGTGGGGAGGGCGACCCTAGAGTCAGAAGACCGGGCTCTGTAGCCCCCGCTGCATTGTTGTGACCACCAGTGTTGTGGTCACCAGTGTTGTGGTCACCAGTGTTGTGACCACCAGTGTTGTGGTCACCAGTGTTGTGACCACAGTGTTTGTGACCGCCAGTGTTGTGGTCACCAGTGTTGTGACCAACAGTGTTGTGACCGCCAGTGTTGTGGTCCCACCAGTGTTGTGACCAACAGTGTTGTGACCTCCAGTGTTGTGGTCACCAGTGTTGTGACCAACAGTGTTGTGACCACCAGTGTTGTGGTCACCAGTGTTGTGACCACCAGTGTTGTGGTCACCAGTGTTGTGACAACAGTGTTGTGACCAACATGTTGTGACCACCAGTGTTGTGACCATCAGTGTTGTGACCACAGTGTTGTGACCACCAGTGTTGTGACCACCAGTGTTGTGACCATCAGTGTTGTGACCACCAGTGTTGTGACCATCTGTGTTGTGACCACCAGTGTTGTGACCATCAGTGTTGTGGTCACCAGTGTTGTGACCAACAGTGTTGTGACCATCAGTGTTGTGACCACCAGTGTTGTGGTCACCAGTGTTGTGACCACCAGTGTTGTGACCAACAGTGTTGTGACCATCAGTGTTGGTGACCATCAGTGTTGTGACCACCAGTGTTGTGACCATCAGTGTTGTGGTCACAGTGTTGTGACCAACAGTGTTGTGACCATCAGTGTTGTGACCACCAGTGTTGTGGTCACCAGTGTTGTGACCACCAGTGTTGTGGTCACCAGTGTTGTGACCACCAGTGTTGTGACCACCAGTGTTGTGACCACCAGTGTTGTGGTCACCAGTGTTGTGACCATCAGTGTTGTGACCACCAGTGTTGTGACCACCAGTGTTGTGACCATCAGTGTTGTGACCACCAGTGTTGTGACCACCAGTGTTGTGACCACCAGTGTTGTGGTCACCAGTGTTGTGACCATCAGTGTTGTGACCACCAGTGTTGTGACCACCAGTGTTGTGACCATCAGTGTTGTGACCACCAGTGTTGTGGTCACCAGTGTTGTGACCATCAGTGTTGTGACCACCAGTGTTGTGACCATCAGTGTTGTGACCAACAGTGTTGTGACCACCAGTGTTGTGACCACCAGTGTTGTGGTCACCAGTGTTGTGACCATCAGTGTTGTGACCAACAGTGTTGTGACCACCAGTGTTGTGACCACCAGTGTTGTGGTCACCAGTGTTGTGACCATCAGTGTTGTGACCACCAGTGTTGTGGTCACCAGTGTTGTGACCATCAGTGTTGTGACCATCAGTGTTGTGACCACCAGTGTTGTGGTCACCAGTGTTGTGACCACCAGTGTTGTGACCACCAGTGTTGTGACCACCAGTGTTGTGACCACCAGTGTTGTGGTCACCAGTGTTGTGACCATCAGTGTTGTGACCACCAGTGTTGTGACCACCAGTGTTGTGACCATCAGTGTTGTGACCACCAGTGTTGTGACCACCAGTGTTGTGACCACCAGTGTTGTGGTCACCAGTGTTGTGACCATCAGTGTTGTGACCACCAGTGTTGTGACCACCAGTGTTGTGACCATCAGTGTTGTGACCACCAGTGTTGTGGTCACCAGTGTTGTGACCATCAGTGTTGTGACCACCAGTGTTGTGACCATCAGTGTTGTGACCAACAGTGTTGTGACCACCAGTGTTGTGACCACCAGTGTTGTGGTCACCAGTGTTGTGACCATCAGTGTTGTGACCAACAGTGTTGTGACCACCAGTGTTGTGACCACCAGTGTTGTGGTCACCAGTGTTGTGACCATCAGTGTTGTGACCACCAGTGTTGTGACCACCAGTGTTGTGACCATCAGTGTTGTGACCATCAGTGTTGTGGTCACCAGTGTTGTGGTCACCAGTGTTGTGACCATCAGTGTTGTGACCATCAGTGTTGTGACCATCAGTGTTGTGACCAACAGTGTTGTGACCACCAGTGTTGTGACCACCAGTGTTGTGACCATCAGTGTTGTGGTCACCAGTGTTGTGACCATCAGTGTTGTGGTCACCAGTGTTGTGACCAACAGTGTTGTGACCATCAGTGTTGTGGTCACCAGTGTTGTGACCATCAGTGTTGTGGTCACCAGTGTTGTGACCATCAGTGTTGTGGTCACCAGTGTTGTGACCACCAGTGTTGTGACCATCAGTGTTGTGGTCACCAGTGTTGTGACCATCAGTGTTGTGGTCACCAGTGTTGTGACCATCAGTGTTGTGGTCACCAGTGTTGTGACCAACAGTGTTGTGACCATCAGTGTTGTGACCATCAGTGTTGTGACCAACAGTGTTGTGGTCACCAGTGTTGTGACCACCAGTGTTGTGACCACCAGTGTTGTGGTCACCAGTGTTGTGACCAACAGTGTTGTGACCATCAGTGTTGTGACCACAGTGTTGTGACCAACAGTGTTGTGACCACCAGTGTTGTGACCATCAGTGTTGTGACCACCAGTGTTGTGACCACCAGTGTTGTGGTCACCAGTGTTGTGGTCACCAGTGTTGTGACCATCAGTGTTGTGACCATCAGTGTTGTGGTCACCAGTGTTGTGGTCACCAGTGTTGTGACCATCAGTGTTGTGGTCACCAGTGTTGTGGTCACCAGTGTTGTGACCATCAGTGTTGTGGTCACCAGTGTTGTGGTCACCAGTGTTGTGACCATCAGTGTTGTGGTCACCAGTGTTGTGGTCACCAGTGTTGTGACCACCAGTGTTGTGGTCACCAGTGTTGTGACCAACAGTGTTGTGACCACCAGTGTTGTGACCATCAGTGTTGTGACCACCAGTGTTGTGACCATCAGTGTTGTGACCACCAGTGTTGTGACCACCAGTGTTGTGACCACCAGTGTTGTGGTCACCAGTGTTGTGGTCACCAGTGTTGTGACCACCAGTGTTGTGACCACCAGTGTTGTGACCACCAGTGTTGTGACCATCAGTGTTGTGACCATCAGTGTTGTGACCACCAGTGTTGTGACCACCAGTGTTGTGACCACCAGTGTTGTGGTCACCAGTGTTGTGACCATCAGTGTTGTGACCACCAGTGTTGTGGTCACCAGTGTTGTGGTCACCAGTGTTGTGACCACCAGTGTTGTGACCATCAGTGTTGTGACCACCAGTGTTGTGACCATCAGTGTTGTGGTCACCAGTGTTGTGACCACCAGTGTTGTGACCACCAGTGTTGTGGTCACCAGTGTTGTGACCATCAGTGTTGTGACCACCAGTGTTGTGACCATCAGTGTTGTGGTCACCAGTGTTGTGACCATCAGTGTTGTGACCACCAGTGTTGTGACCATCAGTGTTGTGACCACCAGTGTTGTGACCACCAGTGTTGTGACCACCAGTGTTGTGACCACCAGTGTTGTGGTCACCAGTGTTGTGACCACCAGTGTTGTGACCACCAGTGTTGTGACCATCAGTGTTGTGACCATCAGTGTTGTGACCACCAGTGTTGTGACCACCAGTGTTGTGGTCACCAGTGTTGTGACCATCAGTGTTGTGACCATCAGTGTTGTGACCAACAGTGTTGTGACCACCAGTGTTGTGACCACCAGTGTTGTGACCATCAGTGTTGTGGTCACCAGTGTTGTGACCATCAGTGTTGTGGTCACCAGTGTTGTGACCACCAGTGTTGTGGTCACCAGTGTTGTGACCATCAGTGTTGTGACCACCAGTGTTGTGACCACCAGTGTTGTGGTCACCAGTGTTGTGGTCACCAGTGTTGTGACCATCAGTGTTGTGACCACCAGTGTTGTGACCAACAGTGTTGTGACCATCAGTGTTGTGACCACCAGTGTTGTGACCACCAGTGTTGTGACCACCAGTGTTGTGGTCACCAGTGTTGTGACCATCAGTGTTGTGACCACCAGTGTTGTGGTCACCAGTGTTGTGGTCACCAGTGTTGTGACCACCAGTGTTGTGACCATCAGTGTTGTGACCATCAGTGTTGTGACCACCAGTGTTGTGACCATCAGTGTTGTGACCACCAGTGTTGTGACCATCAGTGTTGTGGTCACCAGTGTTGTGACCACAGTGTTGTGGTCACCAGTGTTGTGACCATCAGTGTTGTGACCACAGTGTTGTGACCACCAGTGTTGTGACCACCAGTGTTGTGACCATCAGTGTTGTGACCATCAGTGTTGTGGTCACCAGTGTTGTGACCATCAGTGTTGTGACCACCAGTGTTGTGGTCACCAGTGTTGTGACCATCAGTGTTGTGGTCACCAGTGTTGTGACCACAGTGTTGTGACCATCAGTGTTGTGACCACCAGTGTTGTGACCACCAGTGTTGTGACCATCAGTGTTGTGACCATCAGTGTTGTGACCACCAGTGTTGTGACCACCAGTGTTGTGACCACCAGTGTTGTGACCACCAGTGTTGTGACCACCAGTGTTGTGGTCACCAGTGTTGTGACCATCAGTGTTGTGACCACCAGTGTTGTGACCAGTGTTGTGACCATCAGTGTTGTGACCATCAGTGTTGTGACCACCAGTGTTGTGACCACCAGTGTTGTGGTCACCAGTGTTGTGACCATCAGTGTTGTGACCACCAGTGTTGTGACCACCAGTGTTGTGACCACCAGTGTTGTGGTCACCAGTGTTGTGGTCACCAGTGTTGTGACCATCAGTGTTGTGGTCACCAGTGTTGTGACCATCAGTGTTGTGACCACCAGTGTTGTGACCACCAGTGTTGTGACCACCAGTGTTGTGACCACCAGTGTTGTGACCACCAGTGTTGTGGTCACCAGTGTTGTGACCACCAGTGTTGTGGTCACCAGTGTTGTGACCAACAGTGTTGTGACCACCAGTGTTGTGACCACCAGTGTTGTGGTCACCAGTGTTGTGACCATCAGTGTTGTGACCACCAGTGTTGTGACCATCAGTGTTGTGACCACCAGTGTTGTGACCACCAGTGTTGTGACCATCAGTGTTGTGACCATCAGTGTTGTGACCATCAGTGTTGTGACCACCAGTGTTGTGGTCACCAGTGTTGTGACCATCAGTGTTGTGACCACCAGTGTTGTGACCATCAGTGTTGTGACCATCAGTGTTGTGACCATCAGTGTTGTGACCATCAGTGTTGTGACCACCAGTGTTGTGACCATCAGTGTTGTGACCATCAGTGTTGTGACCACCAGTGTTGTGACCATCAGTGTTGTGACCATCAGTGTTGTGACCACCAGTGTTGTGACCATCAGTGTTGTGACCATCAGTGTTGTGACCATCAGTGTTGTGACCATCAGTGTTGTGACCACCAGTGTTGTGACCATCAGTGTTGTGACCATCAGTGTTGTGACCACCAGTGTTGTGACCATCAGTGTTGTGACCATCAGTGTTGTGACCACCAGTGTTGTGACCACCAGTGTTGTGGTCACCAGTGTTGTGGTCACCAGTGTTGTGACCACAGTGTTGTGACCACCAGTGTTGTGACCATCAGTGTTGTGACCACCAGTGTTGTGGTCACCAGTGTTGTGACCACCAGTGTTGTGACCATCAGTGTTGTGACCATCAGTGTTGTGACCACCAGTGTTGTGACCACCAGTGTTGTGACCACCAGTGTTGTGACCACCAGTGTTGTGGTCACCAGTGTTGTGGTCACCAGTGTTGTGACACCAGTGTTGTGACCACCAGTGTTGTGGTCACCAGTGTTGTGGTCACCAGTGTTGTGACCATCAGTGTTGTGACCATCAGTGTTGTGACCATCAGTGTTGTGACCACCAGTGTTGTGACCACCAGTGTTGTGGTCACCAGTGTTGTGGTCACCAGTGTTGTGACACCAGTGTTGTGGTCACCACCAGTGTTGTGGTCACCAGTGTTGTGACCACAGTGTTGTGACCACCAGTGTTGTGACCATCAGTGTTGTGACCACCAGTGTTGTGACCACCAGTGTTGTGACCACCAGTGTTGTGACCATCAGTGTTGTGACACCAGTGTTGTGACCATCAGTGTTGTGACCACCAGTGTTGTGACCATCAGTGTTGTGACCACCAGTGTTGTGACCACCAGTGTTGTGACCACCAGTGTTGTGACCACCAGTGTTGTGACCATCAGTGTTGTGACCACCAGTGTTGTGACCATCAGTGTTGTGGTCACCAGTGTTGTGACCACCAGTGTTGTGGTCCCAGTGTTGTGACCATCAGTGTTGTGACCATCAGTGTTGTGGTCACCAGTGTTGTGACCACCAGTGTTGTGACCATCAGTGTTGTGACCATCAGTGTTGTGACCACCAGTGTTGTGACCACCAGTGTTGTGGTCCACCAGTGTTGTGGTCACCAGTGTTGTGGTCACCAGTGTTGTGGTCACCAGTGTTGTGGTCCCAGTGTTGTGGTCACCAGTGTTGTGACCATCAGTGTTGTGACCACCAGTGTTGTGACCATCAGTGTTGTGGTCACCAGTGTTGTGACCACCAGTGTTGTGACCACCAGTGTTGTGACCACCAGTGTTGTGACCATCAGTGTTGTGACCACAGTGTTGTGACCACCAGTGTTGTGACCACCAGTGTTGTGACCATCAGTGTTGTGACCACCAGTGTTGTGACCACCAGTGTTGTGACCACCAGTGTTGTGACCATCAGTGTTGTGACCATCAGTGTTGTGACCACCAGTGTTGTGACACCAGTGTTGTGGTCACCAGTGTTGTGACCACCAGTGTTGTGGTCACCAGTGTTGTGACCATCAGTGTTGTGACCATCAGTGTTGTGACCACCAGTGTTGTGACCATCAGTGTTGTGACCACCAGTGTTGTGACCACCAGTGTTGTGACCATCAGTGTTGTGACCACCAGTGTTGTGACCATCAGTGTTGTGACCACCAGTGTTGTGACCATCAGTGTTGTGACCACAGTGTTGTGACCACAGTGTTGTGACCATCAGTGTTGTGACCACCAGTGTTGTGACCACCAGTGTTGTGACCATCAGTGTTGTGACCACCAGTGTTGTGACCACCAGTGTTGTGACCACCAGTGTTGTGGCACCAGTGTTGTGACACCAGTGTTGTGACACCAGTGTTGTGACCACCAGTGTTGTGACCATCAGTGTTGTGACCACCAGTGTTGTGACCACCAGTGTTGTGACCATCAGTGTTGTGACCACCAGTGTTGTGACCACCAGTGTTGTGGTCACCAGTGTTGTGACCACCAGTGTTGTGACCATCAGTGTTGTGGTCACCAGTGTTGTGGTCACCAGTGTTGTGACCACCAGTGTTGTGACCACCAGTGTTGTGACACCAGTGTTGTGACACCAGTGTTGTGGCACCAGTGTTGTGACACCAGTGTTGTGATCACCAGTGTTGTGACACCAGTGTTGTGACCACCAGTGTTGTGACCACCAGTGTTGTGACCACCAGTGTTGTGGTCACCAGTGTTGTGGTCACCAGTGTTGTGACCACCAGTGTTGTGACCATCAGTGTTGTGGTCACCAGTGTTGTGGTCACCAGTGTTGTGACCACCAGTGTTGTGACCACCAGTGTTGTGACCACCAGTGTTGTGACCACCAGTGTTGTGACCACCAGTGTTGTGACCACCAGTGTTGTGACCATCAGTGTTGTGACCACCAGTGTTGTGACACCAGTGTTGTGACCACCAGTGTTGTGACCACCAGTGTTGTGACCATCAGTGTTGTGGTCACCAGTGTTGTGACCACCAGTGTTGTGACCATCAGTGTTGTGACCACCAGTGTTGTGACCACCAGTGTTGTGGTCACCAGTGTTGTGACCATCAGTGTTGTGACCACCAGTGTTGTGACCACCAGTGTTGTGACCACCAGTGTTGTGACCACCAGTGTTGTGGTCACCAGTGTTGTGACCACCAGTGTTGTGACCACCAGTGTTGTGACCACCAGTGTTGTGACCACCAGTGTTGTGACCACCAGTGTTGTGACCATCAGTGTTGTGACCACCAGTGTTGTGACCATCAGTGTTGTGACCACCAGTGTTGTGACCACCAGTGTTGTGACCACCAGTGTTGTGACCACCAGTGTTGTGACCACCAGTGTTGTGACCACCAGTGTTGTGACCACCAGTGTTGTGACCACCAGTGTTGTGACCACCAGTGTTGTGACCACCAGTGTTGTGACCATCAGTGTTGTGACCACCAGTGTTGTGACCACCAGTGTTGTGACCACCAGTGTTGTGACCACCAGTGTTGTGACCACCAGTGTTGTGACCACCAGTGTTGTGACCACCAGTGTTGTGACCATCAGTGTTGTGACCACCAGTGTTGTGACCACCAGTGTTGTGACCACCAGTGTTGTGACCACCAGTGTTGTGACCACCAGTGTTGTGGTCACCAGTGTTGTGACCACCAGTGTTGTGACCATCAGTGTTGTGGTCACCAGTGTTGTGACCACCAGTGTTGTGACCACCAGTGTTGTGACCACCAGTGTTGTGACCATCAGTGTTGTGACCACCAGTGTTGTGACCACCAGTGTTGTGACCACCAGTGTTGTGACCACCAGTGTTGTGGTCACCAGTGTTGTGACCACCAGTGTTGTGACCACCAGTGTTGTGACCACCAGTGTTGTGACCACAGTGTTGTGACCATCAGTGTTGTGACCCAGTGTTGTGACCACCAGTGTTGTGACCACCAGTGTTGTGACCACCAGTGTTGTGACCACCAGTGTTGTGACCACCAGTGTTGTGACCACCAGTGTTGTGACCATCAGTGTTGTGACCATCAGTGTTGTGGTCACCAGTGTTGTGACCACCAGTGTTGTGACCACCAGTGTTGTGACCATCAGTGTTGTGACCACCAGTGTTGTGACCACCAGTGTTGTGGTCACCAGTGTTGTGACCATCAGTGTTGTGACCATCAGTGTTGTGACCACCAGTGTTGTGACCACCAGTGTTGTGGTCACCAGTGTTGTGACCATCAGTGTTGTGACCATCAGTGTTGTGACCACCAGTGTTGTGACCACCAGTGTTGTGACCATCAGTGTTGTGACCACCAGTGTTGTGACCACCAGTGTTGTGGTCACCAGTGTTGTGACCACCAGTGTTGTGACCATCAGTGTTGTGACCATCAGTGTTGTGACCATCAGTGTTGTGACCACCAGTGTTGTGGTCACCAGTGTTGTGGTCACCAGTGTTGTGACCATCAGTGTTGTGACCACCAGTGTTGTGACCACCAGTGTTGTGACCATCAGTGTTGTGACCATCAGTGTTGTGACCACCAGTGTTGTGACCATCAGTGTTGTGACCATCAGTGTTGTGACCACCAGTGTTGTGACCACCAGTGTTGTGACCACCAGTGTTGTGACCACCAGTGTTGTGGTCACCAGTGTTGTGACCATCAGTGTTGTGACCACCAGTGTTGTGACCACCAGTGTTGTGACCACCAGTGTTGTGACCATCAGTGTTGTGACCACCAGTGTTGTGACCATCAGTGTTGTGACCATCAGTGTTGTGACCATCAGTGTTGTGACCATCAGTGTTGTGACCATCAGTGTTGTGACCATCAGTGTTGTGACCACCAGTGTTGTGACCACCAGTGTTGTGACCACCAGTGTTGTGACCACCAGTGTTGTGACCATCAGTGTTGTGACCACCAGTGTTGTGACCACCAGTGTTGTGACCACCAGTGTTGTGGTCACCAGTGTTGTGACCATCAGTGTTGTGACCATCAGTGTTGTGACCACCAGTGTTGTGGTCACCAGTGTTGTGACCATCAGTGTTGTGGTCACCAGTGTTGTGGTCACCAGTGTTGTGACCATCAGTGTTGTGACCAACAGTGTTGTGACCACCAGTGTTGTGACCACCAGTGTTGTGACCACCAGTGTTGTGACCACCAGTGTTGTGGTCACCAGTGTTGTGACCATCAGTGTTGTGACCACCAGTGTTGTGGTCACCAGTGTTGTGGTCACCAGTGTTGTGACCATCAGTGTTGTGACCATCAGTGTTGTGACCATCAGTGTTGTGGTCACCAGTGTTGTGACCATCAGTGTTGTGACCATCAGTGTTGTGGTCACCAGTGTTGTGACCACCAGTGTTGTGGTCACCAGTGTTGTGACCATCAGTGTTGTGACCACCAGTGTTGTGGTCACCAGTGTTGTGACCACCAGTGTTGTGACCATCAGTGTTGTGACCACCAGTGTTGTGACCATCAGTGTTGTGGTCACCAGTGTTGTGGTCACCAGTGTTGTGACCATCAGTGTTGTGGTCACCAGTGTTGTGGTCACCAGTGTTGTGACCATCAGTGTTGTGACCATCAGTGTTGTGACCACCAGTGTTGTGGTCACCAGTGTTGTGGTCACCAGTGTTGTGGTCACCAGTGTTGTGACCATCAGTGTTGTGACCACCAGTGTTGTGGTCACCAGTGTTGTGACCACCAGTGTTGTGACCATCAGTGTTGTGGTCACCAGTGTTGTGACCACCAGTGTTGTGACCATCAGTGTTGTGACCACCAGTGTTGTGACCATCAGTGTTGTGACCATCAGTGTTGTGGTCACCAGTGTTGTGACCATCAGTGTTGTGGTCACCAGTGTTGTGACCATCAGTGTTGTGGTCACCAGTGTTGTGGTCACCAGTGTTGTGACCATCAGTGTTGTGGTCACCAGTGTTGTGACCACCAGTGTTGTGGTCACCAGTGTTGTGACCATCAGTGTTGTGACCACCAGTGTTGTGACCACCAGTGTTGTGGTCACCAGTGTTGTGACCATCAGTGTTGTGGTCACCAGTGTTGTGACCATCAGTGTTGTGACCACCAGTGTTGTGGTCACCAGTGTTGTGGTCACCAGTGTTGTGACCATCAGTGTTGTGACCATCAGTGTTGTGGTCACCAGTGTTGTGACCATCAGTGTTGTGGTCACCAGTGTTGTGGTCACAGTGTTGTGACCACCAGTGTTGTGACCACCAGTGTTGTGACCATCAGTGTTGTGACCACCAGTGTTGTGACCACCAGTGTTGTGGTCACCAGTGTTGTGACCACCAGTGTTGTGACCACCAGTGTTGTGACCACCAGTGTTGTGACCATCAGTGTTGTGACCACCAGTGTTGTGACCACCAGTGTTGTGACCACCAGTGTTGTGACCACCAGTGTTGTGACCACCAGTGTTGTGACCATCAGTGTTGTGACCACCAGTGTTGTGACCACCAGTGTTGTGGTCACCAGTGTTGTGACCACCAGTGTTGTGACCACCAGTGTTGTGGTCACCAGTGTTGTGACCACCAGTGTTGTGACCATCAGTGTTGTGACCACCAGTGTTGTGACCACCAGTGTTGTGACCACCAGTGTTGTGACCACCAGTGTTGTGACCATCAGTGTTGTGACCACCAGTGTTGTGACCACCAGTGTTGTGACCATCAGTGTTGTGACCACCAGTGTTGTGGTCACCAGTGTTGTGACCACCAGTGTTGTGACCACCAGTGTTGTGACCACCAGTGTTGTGACCACCAGTGTTGTGACCATCAGTGTTGTGACCACCAGTGTTGTGACCACCAGTGTTGTGACCACCAGTGTTGTGACCACCAGTGTTGTGACCACCAGTGTTGTGACCACAGTGTTGTGACCACCAGTGTTGTGACCATCAGTGTTGTGACCATCAGTGTTGTGACCACCAGTGTTGTGACCACCAGTGTTGTGACCACCAGTGTTGTGACCACAGTGTTGTGACCATCAGTGTTGTGACCACCAGTGTTGTGGTCACCAGTGTTGTGACCACCAGTGTTGTGACCACCAGTGTTGTGACCACCAGTGTTGTGACCATCAGTGTTGTGACCATCAGTGTTGTGACCAACAGTGTTGTGACCACCAGTGTTGTGACCACCAGTGTTGTGACCACCAGTGTTGTGACCACCAGTGTTGTGACCACCAGTGTTGTGACCACCAGTGTTGTGACCATCAGTGTTGTGACCATCAGTGTTGTGGTCACCAGTGTTGTGACCACCAGTGTTGTGGTCACCAGTGTTGTGACCATCAGTGTTGTGACCACCAGTGTTGTGGTCACCAGTGTTGTGACCACCAGTGTTGTGACCATCAGTGTTGTGACCACCAGTGTTGTGACCATCAGTGTTGTGGTCACCAGTGTTGTGGTCACCAGTGTTGTGACCATCAGTGTTGTGGTCACCAGTGTTGTGGTCACCAGTGTTGTGACCATCAGTGTTGTGACCATCAGTGTTGTGACCACCAGTGTTGTGGTCACCAGTGTTGTGGTCACCAGTGTTGTGACCATCAGTGTTGTGACCATCAGTGTTGTGACCATCAGTGTTGTGGCCATCAGTGTTGTGGTCACCAGTGTTGTGGTCACCAGTGTTGTGACCATCAGTGTTGTGACCACCAGTGTTGTGACCACCAGTGTTGTGACCATCAGTGTTGTGACCATCAGTGTTGTGACCACCAGTGTTGTGACCATCAGTGTTGTGACCATCAGTGTTGTGACCACCAGTGTTGTGACCACCAGTGTTGTGACCACCAGTGTTGTGACCACCAGTGTTGTGGTCACCAGTGTTGTGACCATCAGTGTTGTGACCACCAGTGTTGTGACCACCAGTGTTGTGACCACCAGTGTTGTGACCATCAGTGTTGTGACCACCAGTGTTGTGACCATCAGTGTTGTGACCATCAGTGTTGTGACCATCAGTGTTGTGACCATCAGTGTTGTGACCATCAGTGTTGTGACCATCAGTGTTGTGACCACCAGTGTTGTGACCACCAGTGTTGTGACCACCAGTGTTGTGACCAACAGTGTTGTGACCATCAGTGTTGTGACCACCAGTGTTGTGACCACCAGTGTTGTGACCACCAGTGTTGTGGTCACCAGTGTTGTGACCATCAGTGTTGTGACCATCAGTGTTGTGACCACCAGTGTTGTGGTCACCAGTGTTGTGACCATCAGTGTTGTGGTCACCAGTGTTGTGGTCACCAGTGTTGTGACCATCAGTGTTGTGACCAACAGTGTTGTGACCACCAGTGTTGTGACCACCAGTGTTGTGACCACCAGTGTTGTGACCACCAGTGTTGTGGTCACCAGTGTTGTGACCATCAGTGTTGTGACCACCAGTGTTGTGGTCACCAGTGTTGTGGTCACCAGTGTTGTGACCATCAGTGTTGTGACCATCAGTGTTGTGACCATCAGTGTTGTGGTCACCAGTGTTGTGACCATCAGTGTTGTGACCATCAGTGTTGTGGTCACCAGTGTTGTGACCACCAGTGTTGTGGTCACCAGTGTTGTGACCATCAGTGTTGTGACCACCAGTGTTGTGGTCACCAGTGTTGTGACCACCAGTGTTGTGACCATCAGTGTTGTGACCACCAGTGTTGTGACCATCAGTGTTGTGGTCACCAGTGTTGTGGTCACCAGTGTTGTGACCATCAGTGTTGTGGTCACCAGTGTTGTGGTCACCAGTGTTGTGACCATCAGTGTTGTGACCATCAGTGTTGTGACCACCAGTGTTGTGGTCACCAGTGTTGTGGTCACCAGTGTTGTGGTCACCAGTGTTGTGACCATCAGTGTTGTGACCAACAGTGTTGTGGTCACCAGTGTTGTGACCACCAGTGTTGTGACCATCAGTGTTGTGGTCACCAGTGTTGTGACCACCAGTGTTGTGACCATCAGTGTTGTGACCACCAGTGTTGTGACCATCAGTGTTGTGACCATCAGTGTTGTGGTCACCAGTGTTGTGACCATCAGTGTTGTGGTCACCAGTGTTGTGACCATCAGTGTTGTGGTCACCAGTGTTGTGGTCACCAGTGTTGTGACCATCAGTGTTGTGGTCACCAGTGTTGTGACCACCAGTGTTGTGGTCACCAGTGTTGTGACCATCAGTGTTGTGACCACCAGTGTTGTGACCACCAGTGTTGTGGTCACCAGTGTTGTGACCATCAGTGTTGTGGTCACCAGTGTTGTGACCATCAGTGTTGTGACCACCAGTGTTGTGGTCACCAGTGTTGTGGTCACCAGTGTTGTGACCATCAGTGTTGTGACCATCAGTGTTGTGGTCACCAGTGTTGTGACCATCAGTGTTGTGGTCACCAGTGTTGTGGTCATCAGTGTTGTGACCACCAGTGTTGTGACCACCAGTGTTGTGACCACCAGTGTTGTGACCATCAGTGTTGTGACCACCAGTGTTGTGACCACCAGTGTTGTGGTCACCAGTGTTGTGACCACCAGTGTTGTGACCACCAGTGTTGTGACCACCAGTGTTGTGACCATCAGTGTTGTGACCACCAGTGTTGTGACCACCAGTGTTGTGACCACCAGTGTTGTGACCACCAGTGTTGTGACCACCAGTGTTGTGACCATCAGTGTTGTGACCACCAGTGTTGTGACCACCAGTGTTGTGGTCACCAGTGTTGTGACCACCAGTGTTGTGACCACCAGTGTTGTGGTCACCAGTGTTGTGACCACCAGTGTTGTGACCATCAGTGTTGTGGTCACCAGTGTTGTGACCACCAGTGTTGTGACCACCAGTGTTGTGACCATCAGTGTTGTGACCATCAGTGTTGTGACCACCAGTGTTGTGACCACCAGTGTTGTGACCATCAGTGTTGTGACCACCAGTGTTGTGGTCACCAGTGTTGTGACCACCAGTGTTGTGACCACCAGTGTTGTGACCACCAGTGTTGTGACCATCAGTGTTGTGACCATCAGTGTTGTGACCAACAGTGTTGTGACCACCAGTGTTGTGACCACCAGTGTTGTGACCACCAGTGTTGTGACCACCAGTGTTGTGACCACCAGTGTTGTGACCATCAGTGTTGTGACCATCAGTGTTGTGGTCACCAGTGTTGTGACCACCAGTGTTGTGGTCACCAGTGTTGTGACCATCAGTGTTGTGACCACCAGTGTTGTGGTCACCAGTGTTGTGACCACCAGTGTTGTGACCATCAGTGTTGTGACCACCAGTGTTGTGACCATCAGTGTTGTGGTCACCAGTGTTGTGGTCACCAGTGTTGTGACCATCAGTGTTGTGGTCACCAGTGTTGTGGTCACCAGTGTTGTGACCATCAGTGTTGTGACCATCAGTGTTGTGACCACCAGTGTTGTGGTCACCAGTGTTGTGGTCACCAGTGTTGTGACCATCAGTGTTGTGACCATCAGTGTTGTGACCATCAGTGTTGTGGCCATCAGTGTTGTGGTCACCAGTGTTGTGGTCACCAGTGTTGTGACCATCAGTGTTGTGACCACCAGTGTTGTGACCACCAGTGTTGTGGTCACCAGTGTTGTGGTCACCAGTGTTGTGACCATCAGTGTTGTGACCATCAGTGTTGTGACCATCAGTGTTGTGACCATCAGTGTTGTGACCATCAGTGTTGTGACCACCAGTGTTGTGGTCACCAGTGTTGTGACCACCAGTGTTGTGACCATCAGTGTTGTGGACCACCAGTGTTGTGACCATCAGTGTTGTGGCCACCAGTGTTGTGGTCACCAGTGTTGTGGTCACCAGTGTTGTGACCATCAGTGTTGTGACCACCAGTGTTGTGGTCACCAGTGTTGTGACACCAGTGTTGTGACCATCAGTGTTGTGACCATCAGTGTTGTGACCATCAGTGTTGTGACCACCAGTGTTGTGACCATCAGTGTTGTGACCACCAGTGTTGTGACCACCAGTGTTGTGACCACCAGTGTTGTGGTCACCAGTGTTGTGACCATCAGTGTTGTGACCACCAGTGTTGTGACCACCAGTGTTGTGGTCACCAGTGTTGTGACCACCAGTGTTGTGGTCACCAGTGTTGTGACACCAGTGTTGTGACCATCAGTGTTGTGGTACCAGTGTTGTGACCATCAGTGTTGTGACCACCAGTGTTGTGACCACCAGTGTTGTGACCACCAGTGTTGTGGTCACCAGTGTTGTGACCATCAGTGTTGTGGTCACCAGTGTTGTGGTCACCAGTGTTGTGACCATCAGTGTTGTGGTCACCAGTGTTGTGACCACCAGTGTTGTGACCACCAGTGTTGTGACCATCAGTGTTGTGACCATCAGTGTTGTGACCACCAGTGTTGTGGTCACCAGTGTTGTGACCATCAGTGTTGTGGTCACCAGTGTTGTGACCATCAGTGTTGTGGTCACCAGTGTTGTGACCACCAGTGTTGTGACCATCAGTGTTGTGACCACCAGTGTTGTGACCACCAGTGTTGTGACCATCAGTGTTGTGACCAGTGTTGTGACCACCAGTGTTGTGACCACCAGTGTTGTGACCACCAGTGTTGTGACCACCAGTGTTGTGACCATCAGTGTTGTGACCACCAGTGTTGTGACCACCAGTGTTGTGACCACCAGTGTTGTGACCATCAGTGTCGTGGCCAGGCGACACAGGTGGCCACCAGTGTTGTGACCACCAGTGTTGTGACCACCAGTGTCGTGGCCAGGCGACACAGGTGGCCACCAGTGTCGTGGCCAGGCGACACAGGTGGCCACCAGTGTTGGGACCACCAGTGTTGTGACCACCAGTGTCGTGGCCAGGCGACACAGGTGGCCACCAGTGTTGTGACCACCAGTGTTGTGACCACCAGTGTTGGCCAGGCGACACAGGTGGCCACCAGTGTTGTGACCACCAGTGTTGTGACCATCAGTGTTGTGACCACCAGTGTTGTGACCACCAGTGTTGTGACCACCAGTGTTGTGACCACCAGTGTTGTGACCACCAGTGTTGTGGTCACCAGTGTTGTGACCACCAGTGTTGTGGTCACCAGTGTTGTGACCACCAGTGTTGTGGTCACCAGTGTTGTGGTCACCAGTGTTGTGACCACCAGTGTTGTGACCACCAGTGTTGTGACCACCAGTGTTGTGACCACCAGTGTTGTGACCACCAGTGTTGTGACCACCAGTGTTGTGACCACCAGTGTTGTGACCACCAGTGTTGTGACCACCAGTGTTGTGGTCACCAGTGTTGTGACTACCAGTGTTGTGACCACCAGTGTTGTGACCACCAGTGTCGTGGCCAGGCGACACAGGTGGCCACCAGTGTTGTGACCACCAGTATTGTGACCACCAGTGTCGTGGCCAGGCGACACAGGTGGCCACCAGTGTTGTGACCACCAGTGTTGTGACCATCAGTGTTGTGACCACCAGTGTTGTGACCACCAGTGTTGTGACCACCAGTGTTGTGACCACCAGTGTTGTGACCACCAGTGTTGTGACCACCAGTGTTGTGGTCACCAGTGTTGTGGTCACCAGTGTTGTGACCATCAGTGTTGTGACCAACAGTGTTGTGGTCACCAGTGTTGTGACCACCAGTGTTGTGACCACCAGTGTTGTGACCACCAGTGTTGTGACCACCAGTGTTGTGACCACCAGTGTTGTGACCACCAGTGTTGTGACCACCAGTGTTGTGACCACCAGTGTTGTGACCACCAGTGTTGTGACCACCAGTGTTGTGGTCACCAGTGTTGTGACCACCAGTGTTGTGGTCACCAGTGTTGTGACCACCAGTGTTGTGACCACCAGTGTCGTGGTCACCAGTGTTGTGACCACCAGTGTTGTGACCACCAGTGTTGTGACCACCAGTGTTGTGACCACCAGTGTCGTGGCCAGGCGACACAGGTGGCCAGGCGACACAGGTGGCCACCAGTGTCGTGGCCAGGCGACACAGGCGGCCACCAGTGTCGTGGCCAGGCGACACAGGTGGCCACCAGTGTCGTGGCCAGGCGACACAGGTGGCCACCAGTGTCGTGGCCAGGAGGACACAGGTGGCCACCTGTGTCGTGGCCAGGAGGACACAGGTGGCCCCAGTGTCGTGGCCAGGGGACACAGGTGGCCACCAGTGTCGTGGCCAGAAGGACACAGGTGGCCACCAGTGTCGTGGCCAGGAGGACACAGGTGGCCACCAGTGTCGTGGCCAGGCGGACACAGGTGGCCACCAGTGTCGTGGCCAGAGGGACACAGGTGGCTACCAGTGTCGTGGCCAGGGGGACACAGGTGGCCACCAGTGTCGTGGCCAGGCGGACACAGGTGGCCACCAGTGTCGTGGCCGAGGGACACAGGTGGCTACCAGTGTCGTGGCCAGGGGGACACAGGTGGCTACCAGTGTCGTGGCCAGGCAGACACAGGTGGCCACCAGTGTCGTGGCCAGGCGGACACAGGTGGCCACCAGTGTCGTGGCCAGAGGGGACACAGGTGGCTACCACCAGTGTCGTGGCCAGGGGGACACAGGTGGCTACCAGTGTCGTGGCCAGGCGGACACAGGTGGCCACCAGTGTCGTGGCCAGGCGGACACAGGTGGCCACCAGTGTCGTGGCCAGGGGGACACAGGTGGCCACCAGTGTCGTGGCCAGGGGGACACAGGTGGCCACCAGTGTCGTGGCCAGGCGGACACAGGTGGCCACCAGTGTCGTGGCCAGGGGGACACAGGTGGCCACCAGTTTCGTGGCCAGGGGGACCCAGGTGGCCACCAGTGTCGTGGCCAGGGGGACACAGGTGGCCACCAGTGTCGTGGCCAGGGGGACACAGGTGGCCACCAGTGTCGTGGCCAGGGGGACACAGGTGGCCACCAGTGTCGTGGCCAGGGGGACACAGGTGGCCACCAGTGTCGTGGCCAGGGGGGACACAGGTGGCCACCAGTGTCGTGGCCAGGGGGACACAGGTGGCCACCAGTGTCGTGGCCAGGAGGACACAGGTGGCCACCAGTGTCGTGGCCAGGCGGACACAGGTGGCCACCAGTGTCGTGGCCAGGCGGACACAGGTGGCCACCAGTGTCGTGGCCAGGGGGACACAGGTGGCCACCAGTTCGTGGCCAGGCGACACAGGCGGCCACCAGTGTCGTGGCCAGGCGACACAGGTGGCCACCAGTGTCGTGGCCAGGCGACACAGGTGGCCACCAGTGTCGTGGCCAGGAGGACACAGGTGGCCACCAGTGTCGTGGCCAGGCGACACAGGTGGCCACCAGTGTCGTGGCCAGGCGGACACAGGTGGCCACCAGTGTCGTGGCCAGGCAGACACAGGTGGCCACCAGTGTCGTGGCCAGGGGGACACAGGTGGCCACCAGTGTCGTGGCCAGGCGGACACAGGTGGCCACCTGTGTCGTGGCCAGGCGGACACAGGTGGCCACCAGTGTCGTGGCCAGGCGGACACAGGTGGCCACCAGTGTCGTGGCCAGGCGGACACAGGTGGCCACCAGTGTCGTGGCCAGGGGGACACAGGTGGCCACCAGTGTCGTGGCCAGGCGGACACAGGTGGCCACCAGTGTCGTGACCAGGCGACACAGGTGGCCACCAGTGTCGTGGCCAGGGGGACACAGGTGGCCACCAGTGTCGTGGCCAGGGGGACACAGGTGGCCACCAGTGTCGTGGCCAGGCGGACACAGGTGGCCACCAGTGTCGTGGCCAGGGGGACACAGGTGGCCACCAGTGTCGTGGCCAGGCGGACACAGGTGGCCACCAGTGTCGTGGCCAGGGGGACACAGGTGGCCACCAGTGTCGTGGCCAGGCGGACACAGGTGGCCACCAGTGTCGTGGCCAGGCGGACACAGGTGGCCACCAGTGTCGTGGCCAGGCGGACACAGGTGGCCACCAGTGTCGTGGCCAGGGGGACACAGGTGGCCACCAGTGTCGTGGCCAGGGGGACACAGGTGGCCACCAGTGTCGTGGCCAGGCGGACACAGGTGGCCACCAGTGTCGTGGCCAGGGGGACACAGGTGGCCACCAGTGTCGTGACCAGGCGACACAGGTGGCCACCAGTGTCGTGGCCAGGGGGACACAGGTGGCCACCAGTGTCGTGGCCAGGCGGACACAGGTGGCCACCAGTGTCGTGGCCAGGCGGACACAGGTGGCCACCAGTGTCGTGGCCAGGGGGACACAGGTGGCCACCAGTGTCGTGGCCAGGCGGACACAGGTGGCCACCAGTGTCGTGGCCAGGGGGACACAGGTGGCAGGCGAGCAGTAATCAGGAACTCAACACAAGCTTGGTGGTGAGTGAAGCATAAATAAAAGATGTGTAGGGTGGGGGGGGGGGGTGAGTCCCGCCCCGACACCCTAAGCTGACATCCTGAGTGTTGGTGGTACTCATCCCCCCCCACTGGGGCAACACTCATCCTGTGTGTGGTAGTGTGTACCCTGTACTCATCCTGTGTGTGGTAGTGTGCACCCTGTACTCATCCTGTGTGTGGTAGTGTGCACCCTGTACTCATCCTGTGTGTGGTAGTGTGCACCTTGTACTCATCCTGTGTGTGGTAGTGTAGTGTGCACCCTGTACTCATCCTGTGAGTGGTAGTGTGCACCCTGTACTCATCCTGTGTGTGGTAGTGTAGTGTGCACCCTGTACTCATCCTGTGAGTGGTAGTGTGCATCCTGTACTCATCCTGTATGTGGTAGTGTGCACCCTGTACTCATCCTGTGTGTGGTAGTGTGCACCCTGTACTCATCCTGTGTGTGGTAGTGTGCACCCTGTACTCATCCTGTGTGTGGTAGTGTGCACCCTGTACTCATCCTGTGTGTGGTAGTGTGCACCTTGTACTCATCCTGTGTGTGGTAGTGTAGTGTGCACCCTGTACTCATCCTGTGAGTGGTAGTGTGCACCCTGTACTCATCCTGTGTGTGGTAGTGTAGTGTGCACCCTGTACTCATCCTGTGAGTGGTAGTGTGCATCCTGTACTCATCCTGTATGTGGTAGTGTGCACCCTGTACTCATCCTGTGTGTGGTAGTGTGCACCCTGTACTCATCCTGTGTGTGGTAGTGTGCACCCTGTACTCATCCTGTGTGTGGTAGTGTGCACCCTGTACTCATCCTGTGTGTGGTAGTGTGCACCCTGTACTCATCCTGTGTGTGGTAGTGTGCATCCTGTACTCATCCTGTGTGTGGTAGTGTGCACCCTGTACTCATCCTGTGTGTGGTAGTGTGCATCCTGTACTCATCCTGTGTGTGGTAGTGTGCATCCTGTACTCATCCTGTGTGTGGTAGTGTGCACCCTGTACTCATCCTGTGTGTGGTAGTGTGCACCCTGTACTCATCCTGTGTGTGGTAGTGTGCACCCTGTACTCATCCTGTGTGTGGTAGTGTGCATCCTGTACTCATCCTGTGTGTGGTAGTGTGCATCCTGTACTCATCCTGTGTGTGGTAGTGTGCACCCTGTACTCATCCTGTGTGTGGTAGTGTGCATCCTGTACTCATCCTGTGTGTGGTAGTGTGCATCCTGTACTCATCCTGTGTGTGGTAGTGTGCACCCTGTACTCATCCTGTGTGGTAGTGTGCACCCTGTACTCATCCTGTGTGTGGTAGTGTGCATCCTGTACTCATCCTGTGTGTGGTAGTGTGCACCCTGTACTCATCCTGTGTGTGGTAGTGTGCACCCTGTACTCATCCTGTGTGTGGTAGTGTAGTGTGCACCCTGTACTCATCCTGTGTGTGGTAGTGTACTGTGCACACTGTACTCATCCTGTGTGTGGTAGTGTGCACCCTGTACTCATCCTGTGTGTGGTAGTGTGCACCCTGTACTCATCCTGTGTGTGGTAGTGTGCACCCTGTACTCATCCTGTGTGTGGTAGTGTGCACCCTGTACTCATCCTGTGTGTGGTAGTGTAGTGTGCACACTGTACTCATCCTGTGTGTGGTAGTGTAGTGTGCACACTGTACTCATCCTGTGTGTGGTAGTGTGCACCCTGTACTCATCCTGTGTGTGGCAGTGTAGTGTGCTCCCTGTACTCATCCTGTGTGTGGTAGTGTGTGTGCACTCTGTACTCATCCTGTGTGTGGTAGTGTGCACCCTGTACTCATCCTGTGTGTGGTAGTGTGCACCCTGTACTCATCCTGTGTGTGGTGTAGTGTGCACCCTGTACTCATCCTGTGTGTGGTAGTGTGCACCCTGTACTCATCCTGTGTGTGGCAGTGTAGTGTGCACCCTGTACTCATCCTGTGTGGTAGTGTGCACCCTGTACTCATCCTGTGTGTGGTAGTGTGCACCCTGTACTCATCCTGTGTGTGGTAGTGTGCACCCTGTACTCATCCTGTGTGTGGTAGTGTAGTGTGCACCCTGTACTCATCCTGTGTGTGGTAGTGTGCACCCTGTACTCATCCTGTGTGTGGCAGTGTAGTGTGCACCCTGTACTCATCCTGTGTGTGGCAGTGTAGTGTGCACTCTGTACTCATCCTGTGTGTGGCAGTGTAGTGTGCACCCTGTACTCATCCTGTGTGTGGTAGTGTAGTGTGCACCCTGTACTCATCCTGTGTGTGGTAGTGTAGTGTGCACCCTGTACTCATCCTGTGTGTGGTAGTGTGCACCCTGTACTCATCCTGTGTGTGGTAGTGTGCACCCTGTACTCATCCTGTGTGTGGTAGTGTGCACCCTGTACTCATCCTGTGTGTGGTAGTGTGCACCCTGTACTCATCCTGTGTGTGGTAGTGTAGTGTGCACCCTGTACCCATCCTGTGTGTGGTAGTGTAGTGTGCACCCTGTACTCATCCTGTGTGTGGTAGTGTGCACCCTGTACTCATCCTGTGTGTGGTAGTGTGCACCCTGTACTCATCCTGTGTGTGGTAGTGTGCACCCTGTACTCATCCTGTGTGTGGTAGTGTGCACCCTGTACTCATCCTGTGTGTGGTAGTGTAGTGTGCACCCTGTACTCATCCTGTGTGTGGTAGTGTGCACCCTGTACTCATCCTGTGTGTGGTAGTGTGCACCCTGTACTCATCCTGTGTGTGGTAGTGTGCACCCTGTACTCATCCTGTGTGTGGTAGTGTAGTGTGCACCCTGTACCCATCCTGTGTGTGGTAGTGTAGTGTGCACCCTGTACTCATCCTGTGTGTGGTAGTGTGCACCCTGTACTCATCCTGTGTGTGGTAGTGTGCACCCTGTACTCATCCTGTGTGTGGTAGTGTGCACCCTGTACTCATCCTGTGTGTGGTAGTGTGCACCCTGTACTCATCCTGTGTGTGGTAGTGTGCACCCTGTACTCATCCTGTGTGTGGTAGTGTGCACCCTGTACTCATCCTGTGTGTGGTAGTGTGCACCCTGTACTCATCCTGTGTGTGGTAGTGTAGTGTGCACCCTGTACTCATCCTGTGTGTGGTAGTGTGCACCCTGTACTCATCCTGTGTGTGGTAGTGTGCACCCTGTACTCATCCTGTGTGTGGTAGTGTAGTGTGCACCCTGTACTCATCCTGTGTGTGGTAGTGTAGTGTGCACCCTGTACTCATCCTGTGTGTGGTAGTGTGCACCCTGTACTCATCCTGTGTGTGGTAGTGTGCACCCTGTACTCATCCTGTGTGTGGTAGTGTGCACCCTGTACTCATCCTGTGTGTGGTAGTGTGCACCCTGTACTCATCCTGTGTGTGGTAGTGTAGTGTGCACCCTGTACCCATCCTGTGTGTGGTAGTGTAGTGTGCACCCTGTACTCATCCTGTGTGTGGTAGTGTGCACCCTGTACTCATCCTGTGTGTGGTAGTGTGCACCCTGTACTCATCCTGTGTGTGGTAGTGTGCACCCTGTACTCATCCTGTGTGTGGTAGTGTGCACCCTGTACTCATCCTGTGTGTGGTAGTGTAGTGTGCACCCTGTACTCATCCTGTGTGTGGTAGTGTGCACCCTGTACTCATCCTGTGTGTGGTAGTGTGCACCCTGTACTCATCCTGTGTGTGGTAGTGTAGTGTGCACCCTGTACCCATCCTGTGTGTGGTAGTGTAGTGTGCACCCTGTACTCATCCTGTGTGTGGTAGTGTGCACCCTGTACTCATCCTGTGTGTGGTAGTGTGCACCCTGTACTCATCCTGTGTGTGGTAGTGTGCACCCTGTACTCATCCTGTGTGTGGTAGTGTGCACCCTGTACTCATCCTGTGTGTGGTAGTGTGCACCCTGTACTCATCCTGTGTGTGGTAGTGTGCACCCTGTACTCATCCTGTGTGTGGTAGTGTGCACCCTGTACTCATCCTGTGTGTGGTAGTGTAGTGTGCACCCTGTACTCATCCTGTGTGTGGTAGTGTGCACCCTGTACTCATCCTGTGTGTGGTAGTGTGCACCCTGTACTCATCCTGTGTGTGGTAGTGTAGTGTGCACCCTGTACTCATCCTGTGTGTGTAGTGTAGTGTGCACCCTGTACTCATCCTGTGTGTGGTAGTGTGCACCCTGTACTCATCCTGTGTGTGGTAGTGTGCACCCTGTACTCATCCTGTGTGTGATAGTGTGCACCCTGTACTCATCCTGTGTGTGGTAGTGTAGTGTGCACCCTGTACTCATCCTGTGTGTGGTAGTGTGCACCCTGTACTCATCCTGTGTGTGGTAGTGTAGTGTGCACCCTGTACTCATCCTGTGTGTGGTAGTGTGCACCCTGTACTCATCCTGTGTGTGGTAGTGTGCACCCTGTACTCATCCTGTGTGTGGTAGTGTGCACCCTGTACTCATCCTGTGTGTGGTAGTGTGCACCCTGTACTCATCCTGTGTGTGGTAGTGTAGTGTGCACCCTGTACCCATCCTGTGTGTGGTAGTGTAGTGTGCACCCTGTACCCATCCTGTGTGTGGCAGTGTAGTGTGCACCCTGTACCCATCCTGTGTGTGGCAGTGTAGTGTGCACCCTGTACTCATCCTGTGTGTGGTAGTGTAGTGTGCACCCTGTACTCATCCTGTGTGTGGTAGTGTGCACCCTGTACTCATCCTGTGTGTGGTAGTGTGCACCCTGTACTCATCCTGTGTGTGGTAGTGTAGTGTGCACCCTGTACTCATCCTGTGTGTGGTAGTGTAGTGTGCACCCTGTACTCATCCTGTGTGTGGTAGTGTAGTGTGCACCTTGTACTCATCCTGTGTGTGGTAGTGTGCACCCTGTACTCATCCTGTGTGTGGTAGTGTGCACCCTGTACTCATCCTGTGTGTGGTAGTGTGCACCCTGTACTCATCCTGTGTGTGGTAGTGTAGTGTGCACCCTGTACTCATCCTGTGTGTGGTAGTGTGCACCCTGTACTCATCCTGTGTGTGGTAGTGTGCACCCTGTACTCATCCTGTGTGTGGAAGTGTGCACCCTGTACTCATCCTGTGTGTGGTAGTGTGCACCCTGTACTCATCCTGTGTGTGGTAGTGTGCACCCTGTACTCATCCTGTGTGTGGTAGTGTGCACCCTGTACTCATCCTGTGTGTGGTAGTGTAGTGTGCACCCTGTACTCATCCTGTGTGTGGTAGTGTGCACCCTGTACTCATCCTGTGTGTGGTAGTGTGCACCGTGTACTCATCCAGTGTGTGGTAGTGTGCACCCTGTACTCATCCTGTGTGTGGTAGTGTAGTGTGCACCCTGTACTCATCCTGTGTGTGGTAGTGTGCACCCTGTACTCATCCTGTGTGTGGTAGTGTGCACCCTGTACTCATCCTGTGTGTGGTAGTGTGCACCCTGTACTCATCCTGTGTGTGGTAGTGTGCACCCTGTACTCCCTGTGTGTGGTAGTGTGCACCCTGTACTCATCCTGTGTGTGGTAGTGTAGTGTGCACCCTGTACTCATCCTGTGTGGTAGTGTAGTGTGCACCCTGTACTCATCCTGTGTGTGGTAGTGTAGTGTGCACCCTGTACTCATCCTGTGTGGTAGTGTAGTGTGCACCCTGTACTCATCCTGTGTGTGTGTAGTGTGCACCCTGTACTCATCCTGTGTGTGGTAGTGTGCACCCTGTACTCATCCTGTGTGTGTAGTGTAGTGTGCACCCTGTACTCATCCTGTGTGTGGTAGTGTAGTGTGCACCCTGTACTCATCCTGTGTGTAGTGTAGTGTGCACCCTGTACCATCCTGTGTGTGGTAGTGTAGTGTGCACCCTGTACTCATCCTGTGTGTGGTAGTGTGCACCCTGTACTCATCCTGTGTGTGTAGTGTAGTGTGCACCCTGTACTCATCCTGTGTGTGGTAGTGTGCACCCTGTACTCATCCTGTGTGTGGTAGTGTGCACCCTGTACTCATCCTGTGTGTGGTAGTGTAGTGTGCACCCTGTACTCATCCTGTGTGTGGTAGTGTGCACCCTGTACTCATCCTGTGTGTGGTAGTGTGCACCCTGTACTCATCCTGTGTGTGGTAGTGTAGTGTGCACCCTGTACTCATCCTGTGTGTGGTAGTGTAGTGTGCACCCTGTACTCATCCTGTGTGTGGTAGTGTGCACCCTGTACTCATCCTGTGTGTGGTAGTGTGTGTGCACCCTGTACTCATCCTGTGTGTGGTAGTGTGCACCCTGTACTCATCCTGTGTGTGGTAGTGTAGTGTGCACCCTGTACTCATCCTGTGTGTGGTAGTGTGCACCCCTGTACTCATCCTGTGTGTGTAGTGTAGTGTGCACACTGTACTCATCCTGTGTGGTAGTGTGCACCCTGTACTCATCCTGTGTGTGGCATGGTAGTGTGCACCCTGTACCCATCCTGTGTGTGGTAGTGTAGTGTGCACCCTGTACTCATCCTGTGTGTGGTAGTGTAGTGTGCACCCTGTACCCATCCTGTGTGTGGCAGTGTAGTGTGCACCCTGTACTCATCCTGTGTGTGGTAGTGTGCACCCTGTACTCATCCTGTGTGTGTAGTGTAGTGTGCACCCTGTACCCATCCTGTGTGTGGCAGTGTAGTGTGCACCCTGTACCCATCCTGTGTGTGGTAGTGTGCACCCTGTACTCATCCTGTGTGTGGTAGTGTGTGTGCACCCTGTACCATCCTGTGTGTGGTAGTGTAGTGTGCACCCTGTACCCATCCTGTGTGTGGTAGTGTGCACCCTGTACTCATCCTGTGTGTGGTAGTGTAGTGTGCACCCTGTACCCATCCTGTGTGTGGTAGTGTAGTGTGCCCCCTGTACTCATCCTGTGTGTGGTAGTGTGCACCCTGTACTCATCCTGTGTGTGGTAGTGTGCACCCTGTACTCATCCTGTGTGTGGCAGTGTAGTGTGCTCCCTGTACTCATCCTGTGTGTGGTAGTGTTGTGTGCACCTCTACTCATCCTGTGTGTGGTAGTGTGCACCCTGTACTCATCCTGTGTGTGGTAGTGTGCACCCTGTACCCATCCTGTGTGTGGCAGTGTAGTGTGCACCCTGTACTCATCCTGTGTGTGGTAGTGTGCACCTTGTACTCATCCTGTGTGTGGCAGTGTAGTGTGCACCCTGTACTCATCCTGTGTGGTAGTGTGCACCCTGTACTCATCCTGTGTGTGGTAGTGTGCACCCTGTACTCATCCTGTGTGTGGCAGTGTAGTGTGCACTCTGTACTCATCCTGTGTGTGGTAGTGTAGTGTGCACTCTGTACTCATCCTGTGTGTGGCAAAGTAGTGTGCACCCTGTACTCATCCTGTGTGTGGTAGTGTACTGTGCACCCTGTACTCATCCTGTGTGTGGTAGTGTAGTGTGCACCCTGTACTCATCCTGTGTGTGGTAGTGTAGTGTGCACCCTGTACTCATCCTGTGTGTGGTAGTGTGCACCCTGTACTCATCCTGTGTGTGGTAGTGTGCACCCTGTACTCATCCTGTGTGTGGTAGTGTGCACCCTGTACTCATCTTGTGTGTGGTAGTGTAGTGTGCACCCTGTACCCATCCTGTGTGTGGTAGTGTAGTGTGCACCCTGTACTCATCCTGTGTGTGGTAGTGTGCACCCTGTACTCATCCTGTGTGTGGTAGTGTGCACCCTGTACTCATCCTGTGTGTGGTAGTGTGCACCCTGTACTCATCCTGTGTGTGGTAGTGTGCATCCTGTACTCATCCTGTGTGTGGTAGTGTAGTGTGCACCCTGTACTCATCCTGTGTGTGGTAGTGTGCACCCTGTACTCATCCTGTGTGTGGTAGTGTGCACCCTGTACTCATCCTGTGTGTGGTAGTGTAGTGTGCACCCTGTACCCATCCTGTGTGTGGTAGTGTAGTGTGCACCCTGTACTCATCCTGTGTGTGGTAGTGTGCACCCTGTACTCATCCTGTGTGTGGTAGTGTGCACCCTGTACTCATCCTGTGTGTGGTAGTGTGCACCCTGTACTCATGCTGTGTGTGGTAGTGTACACCCTGTACTCATCCTGTGTGTGGTAGTGTGCCCCTGTACTCATCCTGTGTGTGGTAGTGTGCACCCTGTACTCATCCTGTGTGTGGTAGTGTGCACCCTGTACTCATCCTGTGTGTGGTAGTGTAGTGTGCACAGTGTACGCATCCTGTGTGTGGTAGTGTGCACCCTGTACTCATCCTGTGTGTGGTAGTGTGCACCCTGTACTCATCCTGTGTGTGGTAGTGTAGTGTGCACCCTGTACTCATCCTGTGTGTGATAGTGTAGTGTGCACCCTGTACTCATCCTGTGTGTGGTAGTGTGCACCCTGTACTCATCCTGTGTGTGGTAGTGTGCACTCTGTACTCATCCTGTGTGTGATAGTGTGCACCCTGTACTCATCCTGTGTGTGGTAGTGTAGTGTGCACCCTGTACTCATCCTGTGTGTGGTAGTGTGCACCCTGTACTCATCCTGTGTGTGGTAGTGTAGTGTGCACCCTGTACTCATCCTGTGTGTGGTAGTGTGCACCCTGTACTCATCCTGTGTGTGGTAGTGTGCACCCTGTACTCATCCTGTGTGTGGTAGTGTGCACCCTGTACTCATCCTGTGTGTGGTAGTGTGCACCCTGTACTCATCCTGTGTGTGGTAGTGTGCACCCTGTACTCATCCTGTGTGTGGTAGTGTAGTGTGCACCCTGTACCCATCCTGTGTGTGGTAGTGTAGTGTGCACCCTGTACCCATCCTGTGTGTGGCAGTGTAGTGTGCACCCTGTACCCATCCTGTGTGTGGCAGTGTAGTGTGCACCCTGTACTCATCCTGTGTGTGGCAGTGTAGTGTGCACCCTGTACTCATCCTGTGGTGGTAGTGTGCACCCTGTACTCATCCTGTGTGTGGTAGTGTGCACCCTGTACTCATCCTGTGTGTGGTAGTGTAGTGTGCACCCTGTACTCATCCTGTGTGTGGTAGTGTAGTGTGCACACAGTACTCATCCTGTGTGTGGTAGTGTACTGTGCACCTGTACTCATCCTGTGTGTGGTAGTGTGCACCCTGTACTCATCCTGTGTGTGGTAGTGTGCACCCGGTACTCATCCTGTGTGTGGTAGTGTAGTGTGCACCCTGTACTCATCCTGCGAGTGGTAGTGTGCACCCTGTACTCATCCTGTGTGTGGTATTGTGCACCCTGTACTCATCCAGTGTGTGGAAGTGTGCACCCTGTACTCATCCTGTGTGTGTGGTAGTGTGCACCATGTACACATCCTGTGTGTGGTAGTGTGCACCCTGTACTCATCCTGTGAGTGGTAGTGTGCACCATGTACTCATCCTGTGTGTGGTAGTGTAGTGTGCACCCTGTACTCATCCAGTGTGTGGTAGTGTGCACCCTGTACTCATCCTGTGTGTGGTAGTGTGCACCCTGTACTCATCCAGTGTGTGGTAGTGTGCACCCTGTACTCATCCTGTGTGTGGCAGTGTAGTGTGCACCCTGTACCCATCCTGTGTGTGGTAGTGTGCTCCCTGTACTCATCCTGTGTGTGATAGTGTAGTGTGCACCTGTACCCATCCTGTGTGTGGCAGTGTAGTGCACCCTGTACCCATCCTGTGTGTGGTAGTGTGCAAGCTGTACTTATCCTGTGTGTGGTAGTGTAGTGTGCACCCTGTACCCATCCTGTGTGTGGTAGTGTAGTGTGCACCCTGTACCTCAAAGCTCTCCAAATGTACTCACTAGAAAGAAGACGAGAGAGATATCAAATAATATACACCTGGAAGATACTGGAGGGCCAGGTCCCAAATCTACACAGTAAAATAACAACGTACTGGAGTGAACGATATGGAAGAAAATGCAGAATAGAACCAGTGAAGAGCAGGGTGCCATAGGCACAATCAGAGAACACTGTATAAACATCAGAGGTCCGCGGTTGTTCAACGTCCTCCCAGCGAGCATAAGAAACATTGCCGGAACAACCGTGGACATCTTCAAGAGGAAACTAGATTTATTCCTCCAAGGAGTTCCGGACCAGCCGGGCTGTGGTAGGTATGTGGGCCTGCGGGCCGCTCCAAGCAACAGCCTAGTGGACCAAACTCTCACAAGTCAAGCCTGGCCTCGGGCCGGGCTTGGGGAGTAGAAGAACTCCCAGAACCCCATCAACCAGGTATCAACCAGGTACCCATCCTGTGTGTGGTAGTGTGCACCCTGTACTCATCCTGTGTGTGGTAGTGTAGTGTGCACCCTGTACCCATCCTGTGTGTGGTAGTGTAGTGTGCCCCCTGTACTCATCCTGTGTGTGGTAGTGTGCACCCTGTACTCATCCTGTGTGTGGTAGTGTGCACCCTGTACTCATCCTGTGTGTGGCAGTGTAGTGTGCTCCCTGTACTCATCCTGTGTGTGGTAGTGTTGTGTGCACTCTCTACTCATCCTGTGTGTGGTAGTGTGCACCCTGTACTCATCCTGTGTGTGGTAGTGTGCACCCTGTACCCATCCTGTGTGTGGCAGTGTAGTGTGCACCCTGTACTCATCCTGTGTGTGGTAGTGTGCACCTGTACTCATCCTGTGTGTGGCAGTGTAGTGTGCACCCTGTACTCATCCTGTGTGTGGTAGTGTGCACCCTGTACTCATCCTGTGTGTGGTAGTGTGCACCCTGTACTCATCCTGTGTGTGGCAGTGTAGTGTGCACTCTGTACTCATCCTGTGTGTGGCAGTGTAGTGTGCACTCTGTACTCATCCTGTGTGTGGCAAAGTAGTGTGCACCCTGTACTCATCCTGTGTGTGGTAGTGTACTGTGCACCCTGTACTCATCCTGTGTGTGGTAGTGTAGTGTGCACCCTGTACTCATCCTGTGTGTGGTAGTGTAGTGTGCACCCTGTACTCATCCTGTGTGTGGTAGTGTGCACCCTGTACTCATCCTGTGTGTGGTAGTGTGCACCCTGTACTCATCCTGTGTGTGGTAGTGTGCACCCTGTACTCATCTTGTGTGGTAGTGTAGTGTGCACCCTGTACCCATCCTGTGTGTGGTAGTGTAGTGTGCACCCTGTACTCATCCTGTGTGTGGTAGTGTGCACCCTGTACTCATCCTGTGTGT
Source organism: Procambarus virginalis (assembly GCA_020271785.1). Classification (NCBI taxonomy): domain Eukaryota; kingdom Metazoa; phylum Arthropoda; class Malacostraca; order Decapoda; family Cambaridae; genus Procambarus; species Procambarus virginalis. Next base: position 35,133 of record WNGS01167734.1, on the reverse strand, counting down.
GGTAGTGTGCACCCTGTACTCATCCTGTGTGTGGTAGTGTGCACCCTGTACTCATCCTGTGTGTGGTAGTGTGCATCCTGTACTCATCCTGTGTGTGTAGTGTAGTGTGCACCCTGTACTCATCCTGTGTGTGGTAGTGTGCCCCCTGTACTCATCCTGTGTGTGGTAGTGTGCACCCTGTACTCATCCTGTGTGTGGTAGTGTGCACCCTGTACTCATCCTGTGTGTGGTAGTGTAGTGTGCACCCTGTACTCATCCTGTGTGTGGTAGTGTGCACCCTGTACTCATCCTGTGTGTGGTAGTGTGCACCCTGTACTCATCCTGTGTGTGGTAGTGTAGTGTGCACCCTGTACTCATCCTGTGTGTGGTAGTGTAGTGTGCACCCTGTACTCATCCTGTGTGTGGTAGTGTGCACCCTGTACTCATCCTGTGTGTGGTAGTGTGCACTCTGTACTCATCCTGTGTGTGGTAGTGTGCACCCTGTACTCATCCTGTGTGTGGTAGTGTAGTGTGCACCCTGTACTCATCCTGTGTGTGGTAGTGTGCACCCTGTACTCATCCTGTGTGTGGTAGTGTAGTGTGCACCCTGTACTCATCCTGTGTGTGGTAGTGTGCACCCTGTACTCATCCTGTGTGTGGTAGTGTGCACCCTGTACTCATCCTGTGTGTGGTAGTGTGCACCCTGTACTCATCCTGTGTGTGGTAGTGTGCACCCTGTACTCATCCTGTGTGTGGTAGTGTGCACCCTGTACTCATCCTGTGTGTGGTAGTGTAGTGTGCACCCTGTACCCATCCTGTGTGTGGTAGTGTAGTGTGCACCCTGTACCCATCCTGTGTGTGGCAGTGTAGTGTGCACCCTGTACCCATCCTGTGTGTGGCAGTGTAGTGTGCACCCTGTACTCATCCTGTGTGTGGCAGTGTAGTGTGCACCCTGTACTCATCCTGTGAGTGGTAGTGTGCACCCTGTACTCATCCTGTGTGTGGTAGTGTGCACCCTTACTCATCCTGTGTGTGGTAGTGTAGTGTGCACCCTGTACTCATCCTGTGTGTGGTAGTGTAGTGTGCACACTGTACTCATCCTGTGTGTGGTAGTGTAGTGTGCACCCTGTACTCATCCTGTGTGTGGTAGTGTGCACCCTGTACTCATCCTGTGTGTGGTAGTGTGCACCCTGTACTCATCCTGTGTGTGGTAGTGTAGTGTGCACCCTGTACTCATCCTGCGAGTGGTAGTGTGCACCCTGTACTCATCCTGTGTGTGGTATTGTGCACCCTGTACTCATCCAGTGTGTGGAAGTGTGCACCCTGTACTCATCCTGTGTGTGTGGTAGTGTGCACCATGTACACATCCTGTGTGTGGTAGTGTGCACCCTGTACTCATCCTGTGAGTGGTAGTGTGCACCATGTACTCATCCTGTGTGTGGTAGTGTAGTGTGCACCCTGTACTCATCCAGTGTGTGGTAGTGTGCACCCTGTACTCATCCTGTGTGTGGTAGTGTGCACCCTGTACTCATCCAGTGTGTGGTAGTGTGCACCCTGTACTCATCCTGTGTGTGGTAGTGTAGTGTGCACCCTGTACCCATCCTGTGTGTGGTAGTGTGCTCCCTGTACTCATCCTGTGTGTAGTGTAGTGTGCACCCTGTACCCATCCTGTGTGTGGCAGTGTAGTGTGCACCCTGTACCCATCCTGTGTGTGGTAGTGTGCACCTGTACTTATCCTGTGTGTGGTAGTGTAGTGTGCACCCTGTACCCATCCTGTGTGTGGTAGTGTAGTGTGCACCCTGTACCTCAAAGCTCGTCTCAAAGCTCTCCAAATGTACTCACTAGAAAGAAGACGAGAGAGATATCAAATAATATACACCTGGAAGATACTGGAGGGCCAGGTCCCAAATCTACACAGTAAAATAACAACGTACTGGAGTGAACGATATGGAAGAAAATGCAGAATAGAACCAGTGAAGAGCAGGGGTGCCATAGGCACAATCAGAGAACACTGTATAAACATCAGAGGTCCGCGGTTGTT
>WNGS01167733.1:64236-75533 GCA_020271785.1 Procambarus virginalis | reverse complement strand
CTGTGTATAGCTGAGATAGTCTTGGTAGTAAGGTTGATGTAAAGTCATTCCTGGTTACTGACTTTAATACTTAAACGATTACATGATAGAGTAGCTCCAAGCTTGGCAGGCGTCCTGTGTGCTGTTTACCTTCTCTAGTGGCGTCCAGCCGCCGCACATAGAAAACGGATGGTACCATTTTCTGTGAACATGACATCCCTCCTTTTCTTTAAAAAGAATGAATACAGGATCTACCATGCTTGTAGCACAAAGCAAAGTTATTGACACAAAGTAAGTTATTAACATATCAAGAGATATTGCATACATTTAACATTAATTAAACACACAAAGAATTTAAACAATCTTTACCACAAAGGATTTCAATGTTAAAAATACATATGCAATGTTAAACAAACATGAAAGAAACTGTAATACAAAGTTACAAAATATTGAATGAGAGATCTGCATTATTCAAACAATATTAAATTTAGTTCAGCATAACAAGTAAATACTTTGCATTACATAGGAACACAATTAATCATCATATCGTGTAGGGCGTTTAACATGACGTTTTGGACGAGAGTCCTTAAATACAAAACATCCCTCGATGAATTGTTTATCGAGTTATAACTCATTTTTTCTTTTTCTTTTGCACGACTTTGCACTTCATCATTTTCTACACTAGTTGGAATCACTTTGAAATAAGCCATATTACGTGTTATACTATGATCTCTATTACTCGCTGTTACCATAGTTCCTTTACACTAATCACTTTATATGGTTTTGTATCATACGGCATATCTAGCTTTCCCTCTTTTTTCTTTTAACGAGAACAGTATCTCCAACCTTTATGAATTGTTCCTTTGCACGTTGATCATGAGCAATTTTCATTTTGCCCTTGGCTAGTGCATCCTTCTGAGCGAGACGTTTATCCGTTACTTTGGCTGGCATGACAGGTAGTGCGATTCTCATAGGACGTCCAAATAAAAGTTCGCCAGGCGACTTGCCCAGTGTTCCATGCGGTGTTGCACGGTAGTTCCTGAGAAAAGCATACATAGCTTGTTTCCAGGATCGTCCTTCGGCATGAGCACAGCGTACAGCTTTCATGAGAGGTTGCATGAATCTCTCGACTTCTCCATTTGCTTGAGGATGTAGTGGCATCACACGGCGGTGTTTGAATCCAATATGCTCAGCAAAGTTGACAAAGTCTTGTCCATTAAATGGCGGTCCATTGTCCGTCTTGACAACTTCAGGAATGCCAAAGTTTGAAAAGATCTTGTCGAGTTTCGGGATGACAGCCTTTGCAGATGTGGAAGTGATGATTTCTACTTCTGGATAACGTGAGTGATCATCAATGACTACCATCAAGTACTCTCCAGTTGGTAGCGGTCCACAGAAGTCCATCGATACTTCCATCCATGGTGCAGCAGGTAGTGGTGAAGGTTGTAGAGGTGTTGGTCTTGAAGTATCCACTGCAGCTTGGCAAGGGACACAGGCATCATGCATGTCCTTAGCTTGACGATCAATGCCAGGAAACCACACCTTTTCTCGTAGCAGCTGTTTGGTCCTTACAAGACCTTGGTGTCCTTGATGTGCAAGCTTCAGAGCACGTTGCTGGAGAACAGCTGGAATGACGATACGAGTACCTCGCAGCACGGTGTCGCGTTGTTGCGTAACACTTAATTCTGTCTGGATGCGTTCAAGTGCTTTGAATGCATCTTGGTCAACTCCTGAGGGTGGGATGCGTGGAAACTTTTTCTTAGTCAATGCATCCACTGTTGCTTGCAGAGTTGGGTCCTCTAGGGTTGCAGTACGGATTTCATCAAGAGTGAGAGCCTTAGGGACTGCATCACAGGTTACAGAGTGTACATATTCCTCGGCAACTTGCTGATGCTTGGTGATGGTGAAACTGTTGGCAGGATGTCGACTGATGTAATCAGCGGGATTGCCTGCACCTGGCTTGTATTTCACCGTAAAGTTGTATGGTTGCAGACGAAGAGCCCATCTCTCAATGCGAGCTGGTGGTTTGGACTTTGGATTATTGAAGATGGTCTCCAACGGTTTGTGGTCAGTGACTATCGTGGTAAAGGGTGCACCAAGCAGATACACATTGAAGTGTTCACAGCCCCATACAAGAGCAAGAGCTTCCTTCTCTGTCTGACTGTATCGTTGCTCAACATCTGTGAGAGAACGGCTGGCGTAGGCAATTACTACTCTTGAATCTGGTTGACCAGGTTTGTGTTGGGCTAACACAGCACCTAAACCAACAGGACTAGCATCCACCGTTAACTCAGTGTCCATTGATGGATCAAAGTATGCAGCAGTCGCATTTTCTACTAGTGCATCTTTCACAGCATCAAATGCATTTTGCTCGACATCGCTCCAGTACCATGATGCATTTTTCTTCAGGAGCTCACGTAGAGGCTTCGTAATGGTAGCAAAATCTGGAATGAAGCGAGAACAGTAGTTTGCCATTCCCAGAAAACTATGTACTTCAGTGGATGTTGAAGGAGGTGCAGCATTCTTGATATCTGCAACTTTCTTAGGATCTGGAGACAGACCTTTGTCACTAAGTACATGTCCAAAGAATTCAATTTTATGTTGATTGAACTCACACTTTGCTCGGCTTAGCGTCAAATTCTTTTCTCGTAAGCGTTGCAATGTTGCACGAAGAGCTTTGTCGTGTTCAGCTTGGGTACGGCCATAAACAATGATGTCATCAGACATGTTGTCAGCATTAGGTATATCTTGCAATACCTGGCTGATGATGTGCTGGAATACTTCAGCAGCACTGTTAATACCAAAACTCAGGCGCTTGTACCTATACAGACCTCGATGTGTCGTAAACGTTGTGATGAATCGACTCTCATCATCAAGTTCAAGCTGATGATAGCCCTTGTTTAAATCTAACTTGCTGAATACAGTTGCACCATTCAAGCGGTATATCATATCATCTACAGTGGGTGTAGGATGGCGTTCACGCATTATTGCCTTGTTGGGAACACGCATGTCTACACAAATGCGTATCTCATCTGGATTCTTCGGCTTTGGTGGAGTGACAATTGGGCTTACCCATGGTGTTGGGCCTGTTACCGGTTCAATGATATCTAGTTCTATCAGCCTATCCAGTTCGGCATCGACTTTCTTGCGAGTATGGAATGGTTGTCGGCGATGTGGTTGGGCAACTGGAATTACATCTGGGTTGATATGCAGATGTACCTTGCTATCAGTATAACAACCTATGGATTTAAACCGATCAGAAAATTCAGCAACAATAGCATCAACATTGTTTGCAGATTCCACTGCTACAGCATTAGAAAGCTGAAGTAGCCCCAATTTGGTTGAAGTCTTGTAACTGAGTAAAGACTCCTTTGCATTCCTAACAACATGGAATGTAGTAATGAGCATTGCATTCTTTGACTTAATCTCTGCAGTGAAAGTTCCAATCACTGGTAAGGCTACCTTTGAAGCATAGGCAGTGGCTTTGCCATTGTATTTTTCAAGCTTTGGGAATGTTTTTTAAATTTTTCATAGTGGCACTCAGCAATGGTGTCAATGTTTGATCCAGTGTCAATGAGAATTTTGAGACAAATGCCAGCAATGTATACTATAGTCTCTGGGTTGTTTGGAAGATCATTCCATTCTGTGATTGATTGTACTCCATAAATATAATCACATTCACTGTCATCTGAGACTGGTTGTAATGAAATGTTGTCTTGTATATTATTAACATTCTTGATTTGAGGTGCAATATTGTGTTTGCCACCTCGACTCCTATGACTTGATCCTCGTACATTGCTTTTATTTATTGATTGTGGTTTCTTTAGTGCGGAACGACACATAGCACCAAAATGACCTAGTTTTCTACACTCATAGCACTTCTTACCTTGTGCAGGACAAACATTATCTTGGTGTGGGTAGTCTCCTCCACAATTGTAACATTTATTGTTGACAACCTCTGATGTGAGTCGTTGTGACTGCTTGAGTCTTGTTCCATGACTCCAGTTGTGATGTGGTTCTCGGCTCAATTTAATGTTAGGTTTGGCATGATATCTTCTATGATCATGGTGTACTCCCTGAACCTTACATACTTCATGACTGTTAGTAACAGTGGCAGAACCGTTGTTGGCACTGCACTCCATGACACGAGCATCACGTGCAGCATCTTCCATTCGACGAGCCATATCCAGTATCTTGTTAAGAGAACTTTCATCATCAACAAGTTCTAGAGCTCTTCGACGAAGACGTGTAGATGTGCATGTTTCAATTATTTGCTGTTTGATTTCTTTGTCAACATCAGCAAACTCACAATGGGTTGCTAAACCCTGCAGACGTGTATGGTATTGATCAACAGTTTCATTAGAGAGTTGTTTTGCTCTCCTGAAATGCATAATTTCCATAGCAGTATTTTGCCTTGGTTTGAAATGCTCAGTTAATTTGGCCTTGGCAGTGTCATAATCTTTAGCACCACCAGTATCTTTCAGTGTATCAAAGATATCACAAACTCTATCACCTGCATAATGAAGCAGAAAGGCACGCTTTCTTTCAGCACTTTTGATGTCAGAAACTATCAACAAATTTTCAAACCTTTTAAGCCATTTGACCCACCTCTGTGACAGGTTTGTCTGGTCACAGTCAGGATCAAATGCAGGAAACTGAGGTATATTTGCCATTTTTACTGAATAAATTTAAACTTATCACTTAAAATGTTCCTCAGAATATATAACACTTACTGCACTGTATATGTTATTCAAGAATTCACTGTAATTACTTTAATTTTGCAAAGCACACAAGCATTTTAATGCAAAAGTTCACAACAGTGCACAACACAGCAGCAACTGATTTCTTACCTAGCCCTTGTGTACATGTGTTGTTCCTACTCACAGCAACACAGCAGTTGTTAGCAGTTGGTACAGCAATTGGCAGCAGTAGGCAGCAGTAGGAAGCAGTTGGTACAGCAGTAGGCAGCAGTTGGTTCACAGCGTGAAGAATTTTGTAGCACGAAGCGTCGTTTCGTAACCAAAACATCGGGTTTTGTACACTGCATCAAAGCGTCGTTTCGTACACAGCGTCGGCAGATTCCTCTCTCACAGCAACAATCAGCACAGCTTGGGTAGCACACAGCATTGGCCAGCACACAGCAACGGCCAGCACACAGCAACGATCAGCACACAGCAACAGTCAGCACACAGCATGGGGTTGCATACAGCATCGGGTACGGTGCTCACAGACAGCTTCTCCCTCCTCTGAGCGAGACAGCATGCTCCTTCCTTGTGTTTTGTTGAACAAAATACCTGCGTTCCCAGTTCATCCTCGTCGCCAGTGTGGTGTCTGTGTGTAGCTGAGATAGTCTTGGTAGTAAGGTTGATGTAAAGTCATTCCTGGTTACTGACTTTAATAATAATAAACGATTACATGATAGAGTAGCTCCCAAGCTTGGCAGGCGTCCTGTGTGCTGTTTACCTTCTCTAGTGGCGTCCAACCGCCGCAAATAGAAAACGGATGGTACCATTTTCTGTGAACATGACAGATCACAGAGTACAGTGAATGATTACAATATTAATGGTACACGACAGTCAGCAGTAGATGTGTTAGTAGTTATTACAATGATGATTCAAGTTATTACAGAGGCTGCCCTATAATAGTGGAGGGTGCCCTGTAATGGTTGAGGCTTCTCTGTAATAATGGAGGCTTGTGTGTAATGGTGGAGGCTGGCGTGTAATGGCGGAGGCCGGTGTGTAATGGTGGAGGCTGGTGTGTAATGGTTGAGGCTGCTCTGCAATGGTAGAGGCTGCTGTGCAATGGCGGAGGCTGCTCTGTAATGGTGCAGACTGGTGTGTAATGGTGGAGGCTGGTGTGTAATGGTTGAGGCTGCTGTGTAATGGTTAAGGCTGCTGTGTATTGGTTGAGGCTGCTCTGTAATGGTTAAGGCTGCTGTGTAATGGTTGAGGCTGCTCTGTAATGGTGGAGACAGGTGTGTAATGGTGGAGGCTGGTGTGTAATAATGGAGGCTGGTGTTTAATGGTGGAGGCTGGTGTGTAATGTTGGAGGCTGGTGTGTAATGGTTGAGGCTGCTCTGTAATGGTTGAGGCTGCTCTGTAATGGTAGAGGCTTGTGTGTAACGGTAGAGGGTGCTGTGTAATGGTTGAGGCTGCTCTGTAATGGTGAAGGCTGGTGTGTCATGGTGGAGTCTGGTGTGTAATGGTGGAGGCTGGTGTGTAACGGTTGAGGCTGCTGTGTAATTGTTGAGGCTGCTCTGTAACGGTGGAGGCTGATGTGTAATGGTGGAGTCTGGTGTGTAATGGTGGAGTCTGGTGTGTAATGGTGGAGGCTGGTGTGTAATGGTGGAGGCTGGTGAGTAATGGTGGAGGCTGGTGTGTAATGGTTGAGGCTGGTGTGTAATAGTGGAGGCTGTTCTGTATTGGTGGAGGCAGCCCTGTAATGATTGAAGCGGCCCTGTAATGTTGGAGGCTTCCCTGTAATGGTGGATGCTGCTCTTTAATGGTTGAGGCTGCTCTGTAATGGTGTAGGCTGATGTGTAACGGTGGAGGCTGCTGTGTAATGGTAGAGGCTTTTCTATAATGGAGGAGGCTGCTCTGTAATGGTGGAAGCTGCTGTGTTATGGCGGAGGCTGCTGTGTAATGGTGGAGGCTGCTCTCTAATGGCGGAGGCTGGTGTGTAATGGTGGTGGCTGCTCTGAAATAGTGGTGGCTGCTGTGTTATGGTGGAGTCTGCCTTGTAATGGTGGAGGCTGCTCTGTAATGGTGGAGGCTGGTGTGTAATGGTGGAGGATGCTTTGTAATGGTGGAGGCTGCTGTGTAATGGTGGAGGCTGCTGTGTAATGGTGGAGGCTGCTGTGTAATGGTGGAGGCTGCTCTGTAATTGTAGAAGGTGCTGTGTAATGGTTGAGGCTGCTCTGTAATGGTGAAGGCTGCTCTGTATTGGTGGAGTCTGCAGTGTAATGGTGGGGGCTGCTGTGTTATGGCGGAGGCTGCTGTGTAATGTTGGAGGCTGCTCTGTAATGGTGGAGGATGGTGTATAATGATGGTGGCTGCTCTGAAATGGTGGAGGCTGCTCTGTAATGATCGGGCTGCTCTGTAATGGTGGAGGCTGCTGTGTAATGGTGGAGGCTGTTTTGTAATGATGGAGGCTACTATGTAATGGTGGAGGCTGCTGTGTAATGGTGGAGGCTGCTGTGTAATGGCGGAAGCTGCTATGTAATGGTGGAGGCTGATATGTATTGGTTGGCGCTGTTGTGTAATGGCAGAGGCTGCTCTGTAATTGCAGTGGTTGCTATGTAATGGTGGAGGCTGATGTGTAATGGTGAAAGGCTGATGTGTAATGGCAGAGGCTGCTCTTTAATTGAAGTGGTTGCTCTTCTAATGGTGGAGGCTGGTGTGTAATGGTGGAGGCCGGTGTCTATTGTTTGAGGCTGCTCTGTAATGGTGGAGGCTACTCTGTAATGGTGGAGGCTGCTGTAAATGTTTGAGGCTGCTCTGTAATGGTGGAGGCTGGTGTGTAATGGTAGAGACTGCTGTGTAATGGTTGAGGCTGCTCTGTAATGTTGCAGACTGGTGTGTAATGGTGGAGGTTGCTGTGTAATGGTTGAGGCTGCTCTGTAATGGTTGAGGCTGCTGTGTAATGGTTGAGGCTGCTCTGTAATGTTAGATGCTGGTGTGTAAGGTTTGAGGCTTCTCTGTAATGGTAGAGGCTGGTGTGTAATGGTTCAGGCTGCTCTGTAATGGTTGAGGCTGCTCTGTAATGGTTGAGGCTGCTCAGTAATGGTAGAGGCTGGTGTGTAATGATGGAGGCTGTTGTGTAATGGTGGATGCTGGTGTGTAATGATGGAGGCTGGTGTGTAATGGTGGTGGCTGGTGTGTAATGGTGGAGGCTGGTATGTAATGGTGGAGGCTGGTGTGCAATGGTGAAGGCTGGTGTGTAATGGTGGAAGCTGGTGTGTAAAGATGGAGGCTGGTGTGTAATTGTGGAGGCTGCCCTATAATGGTGGAGGCTGCTCTGTAATGATGGAGGATGCTCAGTAAGGGTAGAGGCTGGTGTGTAATGGTTGAGGCTGCTCCGTAATGGTGCAGGCTGATGAATAATGGTGGAGACTGGTGTGTAATGGTTGAGGCTGCTGTGTAATGGTTGATGCTGGTCTGTAATGGTGGAGGCTGGTGTGTAATGGTTGAGGCTGCTCTCTAATGCAGGGAGGCTGGTGTGTAATGGTGGAGGCTGGTGTGTAATGGAGGAGGCTGGTGTGAAATGGAGGAGGCTGGTGTGAAATGGTTGATGCTGCTCTGTAATGGCGGAGGCTGCTCTGTAATGGTTGAGGCCGCCTTGTAATGGTTGAGGCTTCTCTGTAATTGTGGAGGCTGGTGTGTAATGGTGGGGGCTGGTGTGTAATGGTGGAGGTTGGTGTGTAATTATGGAGGCTGGTGTGTAATGGTTGAGGCTGCTCTGTAATGGTGGAGGCTGCTCTGTAATGGTAGAGGCTCGTGTGTAATGGTGGAGGCTGCCCTGTAATGGTTGAGGCTACTCTGTTATGGTAAAGGCTTCCCTGTAATGGTGGAGGCTGGTGTGTAATTATGGAGGCTGCTGTGTAATAGGTTGTAATGGTGGAGGTTGGTGTGTAATAGTGGAGGCTGCTCTGTAATGACAGAGGGTGATCTGTAGTGGTAGATTCTGGTGTGTAATGGTTGAGGCTGCTCTGCAATTAAAGAGGGTGATGTGTAATGGTGGAGGCTGCTGTGTAATGGTGGAGGCTGGTGTGTAATGGTTGAGGCTGGTGTGTAATGGTTGAGGCTGGTGTGTAATGGTGGTGGCTGGTGTGTAATGGTGGTGGCTGGTGTGTAATGGTGGAGGCTGGTGTGTAATGGTTGAGGCTGCTCTGTAATGGTTGAGACTGCTCTGTAATGGTGGAGGCTGGTGTGTAATGGTGGTGGCTGGTGTGTAATAGTGGAGGCTGGTGTGTAATGGTGGAGGCTGGTGTGTAATTTTGGAGGCTGGTGTGTAATGGTGGAGTCTGCTGTGTAATATTGGATGCTGCTCTGTAATGGTGGAAGCTGGTGTGTAATGGTGGAGGCTGCTCTGTAATGGTGGAGGCTGCTGTGTAATGGTTGAGGCTGATGTGTAATGGTGGAGGCTGATCTGTAATGGTGAAGGCTGCTGTGTAATGGTTGAGGCTGATGTGTAATGGTGGTGGCTGGTGTGTAATGGTGGTGGCTGGTGTGTAATGGTGGAGGCTGGTGTGTAATGGTTGAGGCTGCTCTGTAATGGTTGAGACTGCTCTGTAATGTTGGAGGCTGGTGTGTAATGGTGGTGGCTGGTGTGTAATAGTGGAGGCTGGTGTGTAATGGTGGAGGCTGCTCTGTAACAGTGGAGGCAAGTGTGTAATTGTTGAGACTGCACTGTAATGATAGAGGGTGCACTGTAATGGTGGAGGTTGCTCTGTAATGGTTGAGACTGCTCTGTAATGGTGGATGCTGTTGTGTACTTGTTGTGGCTGCTCTGTAATGGTGGAGGCTGCTGTGTAATGGTTGAGGCTGCTCTGAAATGACAGAGCGTGCTCTGTAATGATGGAGGCTGCTGTGTAATGGTGGAGGTTGCTGTGTATTGGTGGAGGCTGCTCTGTAATGGTGGAGGCTGCTGTGTTATGGTGGAGGCTGGTGTGTAATGGTGGAGGCTGGTGTGTAATGGTGGAGGTTGCTGTGTTATGGTGGAGGCTGGTGTGTAATGGTGGAGGCTGGTGTGTAATGGTGGAGGCTGCTGTGTAATGGTGGAGGTTGCTGTGTTATGGTGGAGGCTGGTGTGTAATGGTGGAGGCTGGTGTGTAATGGTGGAGGCTGCCTTGTAATGGTGGAGGCTGCTCTGTAATGGTGGAGGCTGGTGTGTAATCGTGGAGGATGTTCTTTAATGGTGGAGGCTGGTGTGTAATCGTGGAAGCTGCTCTGTAATGGCGGAGGCTGGTGTGTAATGGTGGAGGCTGCTTTGTAATGACAGAGGGTGCTCTGTAATGTTGGAGGCTGCTCTGTAATGGTGGAAGCTGCTGTGTTATGGCGGAGTCTGCTGTGTAATGCTGGAGGTTGCTCTCTAATGGTGGAGGCTGGTGTGTAATGGTCGTGGCTGCTCTGAAATGGTGGAGGCTGCTGTGTTATGGAGGAGGCTGCTGTGTAATGGTGGAGGATGCTCTGTAATGATGTAGGCTGCTGTGTAATGGTGGAGGCTGCTGTGTAATGGTGGAGGCTGCTCTGTAATTGTGGAAGGTGCTGGGTAATAGTTGAGGCTGCTCTGTAATGGTGGAGGCTGCTCTGTGTTGGTGGAGTCTGCTGTGTAATGGTCGAGGTTGCTCTGTAATGGTGAAGGGTGCTGTGTAATGGTGGAGGGTGCTGTGTAATGGTGGAGGCTGGTGTGTTATGGTGGATGCTGCTGTGTTATGGTGGAGGTTGCTGGGGAATGGTTGAGGCTGCTCTGTAATGACAGAGGGTGCTCTCTAATTGTGGAGGCTGCTTTGAAATGGAGGAGACTGCCGTGTATTAGCGGAGGCTGCACGTAATAGTGGAGGCTGCTCTTTAATGGTGGAAGCTACTCTGTAATGGTGGAGGCTGCTGTGGAATGGTGGAGGCTGCTCTGTAATTGTGAAGGCTGCTGTATAATGGGGAGGCTGCTGTATAATGGTGGAGGCTGTTCTGTAATGAGAGAGGCTGCTGTGTAATTGTGGTGGCTGTTCTGTAGTGGTGGAGGCTGCTGTGTAATGGTGGAGGCTGCTGTGAAATGGCAGAGGCTACTCTGTAAGTTAGGAGGCTGTTCTGTTATGGCGTAGGCTGCTGTTTAATGGCGGAGGCTGCTCTGTAATGGCGGAAGCTGCTGAGTAAGTGCGTATTCTGCTCTGTTGTGTTAGAGGCTGCTCTGTAATGGTGGAGTCGTCTGTGTAAAGGCAGAGGCTGCTATGTAATTGTGGAGGCTTCTGTGTAATAGCGAAGGCAGTTCTGTAATTGCGGAGGCAGCTGTGTAATGGTGGAGGCTGCTCTGTAATGGTGAAAGCTGCTGTGTAATGGCAGAGGCTGCTCTGTAATGGCGGAGTCTGCTCTGTAATGGCGGAGGCTGCTCTGTAATTGCCGAGGCTGCTGTGTAATGGTTAATGCTGCTGTGTAATGGCAGAGGCTGCTCTGTAATTGCAAAGGTTGCTCTGTAGTGGCAGAGGTTGCTCTGTATTGGCGGAGGCTGCTCTGTAATGGTGGAGGATGCATTGTAATGGCGGTGGCTGCTCTCTACAGGCAGATGCTGCTCTGTAATTTCTTAGGCTTCTGTGTAATGGAGGA
>WNGS01167733.1:11581-40360 GCA_020271785.1 Procambarus virginalis | reverse complement strand
GCTGGTGTGTAATGGTGTAGACTGGTGTGTAATGGTGGAGGCTGGTGTGTATGGTGGAGGCTGGTGTGTAATGTTGAGGCTGCTCTGTAATGGTAGAGGCTGGTGTGTAATTGTTGAGGCTGCTCTGTACTGATGATGAAGAAGGTGTGTAATGGTGGGGCTGGTGTGTAATAATGGAGGCTGGTGTGTAAGGGTGGAGGCTGGTGTGTAATTGTGGAGGCTGGTGTAATGGTCGAAGGATGGTGTGTAATGGTGGAGGCTGGTGTGTAAAAATGGAGGCTGGTGTGTAATGGTCGAAGGCTGGTGTGTATGGTGGAGGCTGGTGTGTAATGGTGGAGGCTGGTTTGTAATGGTTGAGGCTGCTCTGTAATGGTTGAGGCGGTTCTGTAATGGTAGAGGCTGGTGTGTAATGGTGGAGGCTGGTGTGTAATGGTGAAGGCTGGTGTGTAATGGTGGGGGGGTGGGTGCAGGTGGTTGGAGGCTGCTGTGTAATGGTTGAGGCTGCTGTGTAAAGGTGAAGGCTGGTGTGTAATAGTGGAGGCTGGTGTGTAAGTGGAGGCTGGTGTGTAATGGTTGAGGAATCTCTGTAATGGTGGAGGCTGCTCTGTAATAGTGCAGGCTGCTGTAAATGGTTGAGGCTGCTCTGTAATGGTGGAGGCTGGTGTGTAATGGGGGAGGCTGGTTTGTAATTATGGAGGCTGGTGTGTAATGGTTGAGTCTGCTGTGTAATGGCTGAGGCTGTTCTGTAATGGTGAAAGCTGGTGTGTAATGGTGGAGGCTGCGCTGCAATGGTAGAGGTTGGTGTTTAATGGTGGAGGCTGCTCTGTAATGACAGAGGGTGATGTGTATTGGTGGAGGCTGGTGTGTAATTGTGAAGGCTGGTGTCTAATGTTTGAGGCTGCTCTGTAATGGTGGAGGCTGCTCTGTAATGGTGGAGGCAGCTCTGTAATGGTGGAGGCTGCTCTGTAATGGTGGAGGCTGCTGTAAATGGTTGAGGCTGCTCTGTAATGGTGGAGGCTGGTGTTTAATGGTAGAGGCTGCTGTGTAATGTTAGAGGCTGCTCTGTAATGGTGCAGACTGGTGTGTAATGGTGAAGGCTGGTGATTAATGTTTGAGGCTGCTCTATAATGGTGGAGGCTGCTCTGTAATGGTGGAGGCAGTTCTGTAATGGTGGAGGCTGCTCTGTAATGGTGGAGGCTGCTGTAAATGGTCGAGGCTGCTCTGTAATGGTTGAGGCTGGTGTGTTATGGTTGAGGCTGCTCTGTAACGATGGAGGCAGGTGTGTAATAGTGGAGGCTGGTGTGTAATAATGGAGGCCGGTGTGTAAGAGTGGAGGTTGGTGTGTAATTGTGGAGGCTGGTGTGTAATGGTGGAGGATGGTGTGTAATGGTAGAAGCTGTTATGTAATGGTGGAGGCTGCTGTGTAATGGTTGGGGCTGCTGTGTAATGGCAGAGGCTGCTCTGTAATTGCAATGGTTGCTATGTAATGGTGGAGGCTGCTGTGTAATGGTGAAAGGCTGCTGCGTAATGGTGGAGGCTGGTGTGTAATGGTGGAAACTGGTGTGTAATGGTGGAGGCTGGTGTGTAATGGTGGAAGCTGGTGTGTAATGGTGGAGGATGGTGTGTAATGGTGGAGGCTGCCCTATAATGGTGGAGGCTGCTCTGTAATGATTGAAGCTGCCCTGTAATGGTTGAGACTTCTCTGTAATTGTGGAGGCTTGTGTGTAATGGTGGAGGCTGGTGTGTAATGGTTGAGACTTCTCTTTATTAGTGGAGGCTTGTGTGTAATGGTGGAGGCTGGTGTGTAATGGTTGAGACTTCTCTGTAATAGTGGAGGCTTGTGTGTAATGGTGGAGGATGGTGTGTAATGGTGGGGGCTGGTGTGTAATGGTAGAGGCTGCTGTGTAATGGTTGAGGCTGCTCTGTAATGGTGGAGGCTGGTGTGTAATGGTGGAGGCTGGTGTGTAATGGTGGAGGCTGGTGTGTAATGGTTGAGGCTGCTCTGTAATGGTGGAGGCTGATGTGTAGTGGTGGAGGCTGGTGTGTAATGGTGGAGGCTGGTGTGTAATGGTACAGGCTGGTGTGTAATGGTGGAGGCTGGTGTGTAATGTTTGAGGCTGCTGTGTGATGGTGAAGGCTGCTCTGTAATGGTGGAGGCTGCTGTAAATGGTTGAGGCTGCTCTGTAATGGTGGAGGCTGGTGTGTAATGGTAGAGGCTGCTGTGTAATGGTTGAGGCTGCTCTGTAATGGTGTAGACTGGTGTGTAATGGTGGAGGCTGGTGTGTAATGGTTGAGGCTGCTCTGTAATGGTAGATGCTGGTGTGTAATTGTTGAGGCTTCTCTGTAATGATGAGGCAGGTGTGTAATAATGGAGGCTGGTGTGTAAGGGTGGAGGCTGGTGTGTAATTATGGAGGCTGGTGTGTAATGGTCGAAGGATGGTGTGTAATGGTGGAGGCTGGTGTGTAATGGTGGAGGCTGGTGTGTAATGGTTGAGGCTGCTCTCTAATGGTTGAGACGGCTCTGTAATGGTAGAGGCTGGTGTGTAACGGTAGAGTCTGCTGTGTAATGGTTGAGGCTGCTCTGTAATGGTGAAGGCTGGTGTGTAATGGTGGAGTCTGATGTGTAACGGTTGAGGCTGCTGTGAAACGGTTGAGGCTGCTCTGTAATGGTAGAGGCTGATGTGTAATGGTGGAGGCTGGTGTGTAATGGTGGAGGCTGGTGTGTAATGGTTGAGGCTGCTCTGTAATGGTGGAGGCTGATGTGTAATGGTGGAGGCTGGTGTGTAATGGTGGAGGCTGGTGTGTAATGGTGGAGGCTGGTGAGTAATGGTGGAGGCTGGTGTGTAATGGTGGAGGCTGCTCTGTAATGGTGGAGGCTGATGTGTAATGGTGGAGGCTGCTCTGTAATGGTGGAGGCTGATGTGTAATGGTGGAGGATGGTGTGTAATGGTGGAAGCTGGTCTGTAATGGTGGAGGCTGGTGAATAATGGTGGAGGCTGGTGTGTAATGGTGGAGGCTGGTGTGTAATAGTGGAGGCTGGTGTGTAATGGTGGAGGATGGTGTGCAATGGTGGAGGCTGGTCTGTAATGGTGGAGGCTGGTGTGTAATAGTGGAGGCTGGTGTAATGGTGGAGGATGGTGTGCAATGGTGGAGGCTGGTCTGTAATGGTGGAGGCTGATGTGTAATGGTGGAGGCTGGTGTGTAATGGTGGAGGCTGGTGTGTAATGGTGGAGGCTGGTGTGTAATGGTGGAAGCTTGTGTGTAATGGTGGAGGCTGGTGTGCAACGGTGGAGGATGGTGTGCAATGGTGGAGCCTGGTATATAATAGTGGAGGCTGGTGAGTAATGGTGGAGGATGGTATGCAATGGTGGAGGCTGGTCTGTAATGGTGGAGGCTGCCCTGTAATGGTGGATGTTGCCCTGTAATGGTTGAGGCTGCTCTGTAATGGTGGAGGCTGCCCTGTAATGGTGGAGGCTGCTGTGTAATGGTTGAGCCTGCTCTGTAATGGTGGAGGCTGGTGTGTAATGGTTGAGGCTGATCTGTAATGGTGGAGGCTGGTGTCTAATGGTGGAGGCTGGTGTGTATTGGAGGAGGCTGGTGTGTAATGGTGGAGGCTGGTGTGTAATAGTTGAGGCTGCTCTGTAATGTCAGAAAGTGCTTTGTAATAGCTAAGGCTGGTGTGTAATGTGGAAGCTGTGTGTAATAGTGGAGGGTGGTGTGTAATGGTAGAGGCTGCTCTGTATGGTGGAGGCAGGTGTGTAATGGTGAGGCTGCCTTGTAATGGTTGAGGCTNCTTTTCCTTTAGATGCTTGTATAATTTAACTTCAGTAAATAATTCAACCAATCTGGATCATTCAGTACAACAGAGGTCAATTGTTATAACCTAAGCCTGGCAAAGTAACTTAGGTACTTAGCGGAAGAATACAATGCTCTGAGCGTCTGGGGTAGAGGAGCAGAGAGAGAGATCAGTGTGGTTTGAGTAGCAGCTCGGGCAGGTGGCCCCCATCATCGGGCCCCAAGACCAGCACCAACATCTAAGCTGGTCAAAATAGAGGTAAAGTTGCTCAGAGTTTTATAGGAATAGTCAACTCATTGCCGTTAAATTTAAAGTCAGGGCGTGTTCAGTCAGGGAGTGATTTAATTTAGATTTTGCTTAGCTTTTGAATTAATTAATTAATTAATAATCTGCATTTCATTATTTCCATGTGTATGTTATATTTATGTGAATTTGTCCTTGTCACGTGGTCCCCATGAGGCCGAGTTGAATTGGGCGCCGATTCTAACATCGAATCGGAATTCATCATTACCGTTTATTTTAATTAACTCCACACGTAAGATTCAAGGTTATTTGGTACTAGTGGCGATCAAGCCCCAAGGTTGATTGTTTAGCGTGATCGACCCAGACCTCGATCATTGCTCAGTGTTAATGGTCTGGTGGTGGCGGCGGAAAGGTGACCCTAGGGTTTTGCTAAAAGCCTATGTCACGTCATACGGGTGTAGAATCTCAAGACGGTCAATCGTCTTGAGACCACGTGGCGTGGGGTCGGCTAAAAGTGAAAGTCTTGTGGTCCCTTGGTATAGAGAACGAAAGTAAAGAATACGTGTACAGAGAGTATAGGGGAGAAGGTAGACATCAGAACCCCCCCCCCCCCGTGTTACATAGCAGCTCCTGTATAACCCATCCCGTCTAGCAGCTCCTGTATAACCCATCCCGTCTAGCAGCTCCTGTATAACCCATCCCGTCTAGCAGCTCCTGTATAACCCATCCCGTCTGGCAGCTCCTGTATACCCATCCCGTCTAGCAGCTCCTGTATAACCCATCCCGTCTAGCAGCTCCTGTATAACCCATCCCGTCTGGCAGCTCCTGTATAACCCATCCCGTCTAGCAGCTCCTGTATAACCCATCCCGTCTAGCAGCTCCTGTATAACCCATCCCGTCTAGCAGCTCCTGTATAACCCATCCCGTCTAGCAGCTCCTGTATAACCCATCCCGTCTAGCAGCTCCTGTATAACCCAACCCGTCTAGCAGCTCCTGTATGAACCATCCCGTCTGGCGGCTCCTGTATGAACCATCCCGTCTACCAGCTCCTGTATAAACCATCCCGTCTACCAGCTCCTGTATGAACCATACCGTCTGGCAGCTCCTGTATAAACCATCCCGTCTACCAGCTCCTGTATGAACCATCCCGTCTACCAGCTCCTGTATAAACCATCCCGTCTACCAGCTCCTGTATAAACCATCCCGTCTACCAGCTCCTGTATAATCCATCCCGTCTACCAGCTCCTGTATAAACACTTACTGCCCCGCAAAATGAGAAGATATATTCCGCCTTCCGCCTCCTTCATCTCTCCCGCTTGACTTCCTACGCCGTCATTGGCACATCTTGCTTGCTGTAAGTGCTAAGGTCAGCCTCACCTCGAACCAGTTGCCTCGTAATTTCGTGCGCGTTTATGCCTGAAAATTTGTATGTGTTTGGGAGAAGGTTACTGTCATCGGCACACAACTTTATGCGCATCTTTTAAAACATTTACTTATTTTCCCAAACAATATTTTTTCATCACCCACAGATTCCTGTCTCTTTCATACAAAATTGTTGTCTCGTGAGCAATATCTTTCGTCTCGCTAACATGTACAGAGCTCTATCCAATATATGGTAAATTATTTCACAGGAGAACTTTTCTGCTTAGCATTTTATGTCTGCTATTGTTCCAATTTATATTAATTCAAGTGTATATACATACATAAAAATAAGGATTTTGTACCAAGTATCATCTTTGCTCTTCACACATCTGAAGTGTACCTAACATTAGTTCAGTGTTATATTTTAGAGAAGTGTTTATTTTAGAGACACTTAGTTTTTAAAGACTGCGTCAGTGAATTAGTGAAACAACGTCTATGTGACCCTTGTATAAGGAAGGGTGTTTTATTGCCTACTTTTGTGTGTTGTGTATTTATATAATTAGCTTAAAGGTGCTAACAGATACTGTATTAAGTTTCCGTTTTATAAGCTTTCTAACTGGTTTTTGTAAGCAGTTTATAAACACAGATACTAAAATAAGTGTCAGTGATTTTATATATTGTAAATGAGTTTACAACAAGATGTTTGAGACGATTACCCGTCACAGGTATTGAGCTGACTCCAGGCAGCCGTCACACGGGAGGGTACATGTGGAAGCACTGTAACCAAAGTGGTCCCATGAGAGAAGGATGCTAATGGCGGAGGCTGCTCTGTAATTGCGAAGGCTGCTATGTAATGGCGGAGGCTGCTCTGTAATTGCGAAGGCTGCTATGTAATGGCGGAGGCTGCTCTGTAATGGCAGAAGCGGCTGTGTAATGGCAGAGGCTGCCGTGTAATAGGGGAGGCTGCTGCGTAATGCGAGAGGCTGCTGTGTAATGGCGGAGGCTGCTGCGTAATGAGGGAGGCTGCTGTGTAATGGCAGAGGCTGCTGTGTAATGGCAGAGGTTGCTGTGTAATGCCAATGGCTGCTCTGTAATCGTGGAGGATGCTCTGTAATAGCAGAGGCTGCTCCGAAATGGCGGAGGCTGCTCTGTAATGGCAGTGGATGCTCTGTAATGGCAGATGCTGCTCTGTAATGGCAGTGGCTGCTCTGTAATTGTGTAGGATGCTCTGTAATAGCAGAGGCTGCTCCGAAATGGTGGAGGCTGCTCTGTAATGGCAGTGGCTGCTCTGTAATGACAGATACTGCTCTGTAATTGTTGAGGCTGCTCTGTAATAGCGGAGGCTGCTCTGTAATGGCAGTGGTGGCTCTGTAATGGCAGTGGTGGCTCTGTAATGGCAGAGTCTGCTCTGCAAAGGCGGAGGCTGCTCTGTAATGGTGGAGGCTGCTCTGTAATGGTGGAGGCTGCTCTGTAATGGTGGAGGCTGCTCTGTAATGGCAGTAGCTGCTCTGTAATAGTGGAGGCTGCTCTGTAATGGTGTAGGCTTCTCTGTAATAGTGGAGGATGCTCTGTAATGGCAGAGGTTGCTCTGTAATGGTGGGGCCTACTTTGTAATGGCAGACTGCTCTGTAATGGTAAAGGCTCCTCTGCAATTGCAGAGGCTGCTCTGTAATGGTGAAAGCTGCTCTGTAACGGTGGAGGCAGCTCTGTAATAGTGGAGGCTGCTCTGTAATGGCAGAGGCTGCTCTGTAATCGTGGAGGTTGCTCTGTAATGGTGGAGGCTCCTCTGTAATGGCAGAAGCTGCTCTGTAATGGCAGAAGCTGCTCTGTAATGGCGGAGGCTGACCTGTAATTGTTCAGGCTGCTCTGTAATGGCGGAGGCTGCTCTGTAATTATAGAGGCAGCTCTGTAATGTCAGAGGCTGCCCTGTAATGGTTGAGGCTGCTGTATAATGGTGGAGGCTGCTCTGTAATGGTGGAGGCTGCTCTGTTGTGGTTGGGGCTGCTGTGTAATGGCAGAGGCTGCTCTGTAATTGCAATTGTTGCAATGTAATGGTGGAGGCTGGTGTGTAATGGTGGAAGCTAGTGTGTAATGGTGGAGGCTGGTGTGTAATGGTGGAAGGCTGCTGCGTAATGGTGGAGGCTGGTGTGTAATGGTGGAAGCTGGTGTGTAATGGTGGAGGCTGGTGTGTAATGGTGGAGGCTGCTCTGTAATGGTGGAGGCTGCTCTGTAATGGTGGAAGCTGGTGTGTAATTGTGGAGGCTGCTCTATAATGGTGGAGGCTGCTCTGTAATGATTGAACTGCCCTGTAATGGTTGAGACTTCTCTGTAATAGTGGAGGCTTGTGTGTAATGGTGGAGGCTGGTGTGTAATGGTCGAAGCTGGTGTGTAATGGTGGAGGCTTGTGTGTAATGCTGGAGGCTGGTGTGTAATGGTGGAAGCTGGTGTGTAATGGTGGAGGCTGGTGTGTAACGGTTGAGGCAGCTGTGTAATGGTTGAGGCTGCTCTATAATGGTAGAGGCTGGTGTGTATTGGTTGAGGCTGCTCTGTAATGGTGGAGGCTGATGTGTAATGGTGGAGGCTGGTGTGTTATGGTGGATGCTGGTGTGTAATGGTAAAGGCTTGTGTGTAATGGTGGAGGCTGGTGTGTAATGTTTGAGGCTGCTCTGTGATGGTGGAGGCTGCTCTATATTGGTGGAGGCTGCTGTAAATGGTTGAGGCTGCTCTGTAATGGTGCAGGCTGGTGTGTAATGGTAGAGGTTGCTGTGTAATGGTTGAGGCTGCTCTGTAATGGTGTAGACTGGTGTGTAATGGTGGAGGCTGGTGTGTCAGGGTTGAGGCTGCTGTGTAATGGTTGAGGCTGCTGTGTAATGGTTGAGGCTGCTCTGTAATGGTAGAGGCTGGTGTGTAATGGTCGAGGCTGCTATGTAATGATGGAGGCAGGTGTGTAATGGTGGAGGCTGGTGTGTAATAATGGAGGCTGGTGTGTAAGGGTGGAGGCTGGTGTGTAATTGTGGAGGCTGGTGTGTAATGGTCGAAGGCTGGTGTGTAATGGTGGAGGCTGGTGTGTAATGATGGAGGCTGGTGTGTAATGGTAGAGGCTGCTCTCTAATGGTTGAGGCGGCTCTGTAATGGTAGAGGCTGGTGTGAAACGGTAGAGTCTGCTGTGTAATGGTTGAGGCTGCTCTGTAATGGTGGAGGCTGCTCTGTAATGGTGGAGGCTTGTGTGTAACGGTTGAGGCTGCTGTGTAATGGTTGAGGCTGCTCTGTAATGGTGGAGGCTGATGTGTAATGGTGGAGGCTGGTGTGTAATGGTGGATGCTGGTGTGTAATGGGAAAGGCTGGTGTGTAATGGTGGAGGCTGGTGTGTAATGTTTGAGGCTGCTCTGTGATGGTGGAGGCTGCTCTATATTGGTGGAGGCTACTGTAAATGGTTGAGGCTGCTCTGTAATGGTGCAGGCTGGTGTGTAATGGTAGAGGCTGCTGTGTAATGGTTGAGGCTGCTCTGTAATGGTGTAGACTGGTGTGTAATGGTGGAGGCTGGTGTGTAATGGTTGAGGCTGCTGTGTAATGGTTGAGGCTGCTGTGTAATGGTTGAGGCTGCTCTGTAATGGTAGAGGCTGGTGTGTAATGGTTGAGGCTGCTCTGTAATGATGGAGGCAGGTGTGTAATGGTGGAGGCTGGTGTGTAATAATGGAGGCTGGTGTGTAAGGGTGGAGGCTGGTGTGTAATTGTGGAGGCTGGTGTGTAATGGTCGAAGGCTGGTGTGTAATGGTGGAGGCTGGTGTGTAATGGTGGAGGCTGGTGTGTAATGGTTGAGGCTGCTCTCTAATGGTTGAGGGGGCTCTGTAATGGTAGAGGCTGGTGTGAAACGGTAGAGTCTGCTGTGTAATGGTTGAGGCTGCTCTGTAATGGTGGAGGCTGCTCTGTAATGGTGGAGGCTTGTGTGTAACGGTTGAGGCTGCTGTGTAATGGTTGAGGCTGCTCTGTAATGGTGGAGGCTTGTGTGTAACGGTTGAGGCTGCTGTGTAATGGTTGAGGATGCTCTGTAATGGTGGAGGCAGGTGAGTAATGGTGGAGGCTGGTGTGTTATGGTGGAGGCTGCTCTGTAATAGTGCAGGCTGCTGTAAATGGTTGAGGCTGCTCTGTAATGGTGGACGCTGGTGTGTAATGGTTGAGGCTACTGTGTAACGGTTGAGGCTGCTCTGTAATGGTAGAGGCTGGTGTGTATTGGTTGAGGATGCTCTGTAATGGTGGAGGCAGGAGAGTAATGGTGGAGGCTGGTGTGTAATGGTGCAGGCTGGTGTGTAATGGTTGAGGCTGATGTGTAATGGTTGAGGCTGATGTGTAATGTTGAAGGCTGGTGTGTAATAGTGGAGGCTGGTGTGTAATGGTGGAGGCTGGTGTATAATGGTTTGAGGAAGCTCTGTAATGGTGGAGGCTGCTCTGTAATAGTGCAGGCTGCAGTAAATGGTTGAGGCTGCTTTGTAATGGTGGAGGCTGGTGTGTAATGGGGGAGGCTGGTTTGTAATTATGGAGGCTGGTGTGTAATGGTTGAGTCTGCTGTGTAATGGCTGAGGCTGTTCTGTAATGGTGAAGGCTGGTGTGTAATGATGGAAGCTGCGCTGTAATGGTGGAAGTTGGTGTTTAATTGTGGAGGCTGGTCTGTAATGACAGAGGGTTCTCTGTAATGGTGGATTCTGGTGTGTAATGGGTTGAGGCTGCTCTGCAATGACAGAGGGTGATGTGTAATGGTGGAGGCTGGTGTGTAATTGTGGAGGCTGGTGTGTAATGGTGGAGGCTTCTCTGTAATGGTGGAGGCTGCTCTGTAATGGTGGAGGCTGCTGTAAATGGTTGAGGCTGCTCTGTAATGGTGGAGGCTGGTGTGTAATGGTAGAGGCTGCTGTGTAATGGTAGAGGCTGCTCTGTAATGATGAAGGCAGGTGTGTAATAATGTAGGCTGGTGTGTAAGGGTGGAGGCTGGTGTGTAATTATGGAGGCTGGTGTGTAATGGTCGAAGGATGGTGTGTAATGGTGGAGGCTGGAGAGTAATGGTGGAGGCTGGTGTGTAATGGTGCAGGCTGGTGTGTAATGGTGAAGGCTGGTGTGTAATGGTTGAGGCTGCTGTGTAATGGTTGAGGCTGATGTGTAATGTTGAAGGCTGGTGTGTAATAGTGGAGGCTGGTGTGTAATGGTGGAGGTTGGTGTATAATGGTTGAGGAAGCTCTGTAATGGTGGAGGCTGCTCTGTAATAGTGCAGGCTGCTGTAAATGGTTGAGGCTGCTTTGTAATGGTGGAGGCTGGTGTGTAATGGGGGAGGCTGGTTTGTAATTATGGAGGCTGGTGTGTAATGGTTGAGTCTGCTGTGTAATGGCTGAGGCTGTTCTGTAATGGTGAAGGCTGGTGTGTAATGATGGAAGCTGGGCTGTAATGGTGGAGGTTGGTGTTTAATTGTGGAGGCTGGTCTGTAATGACAGAGGGTGCTCTGTAATGGTGGATTCTGGTGTGTAATGGTTGAGGCTGCTCTGCAATGACAGAGGGTGATGTGTAATGGTGGAGGCTGGTGTGTAATTGTGGAGGCTGGTGTGTAATGGTGGAGGCTGCTCTGTAATGGTGGAGGCTGCTCTGTAATGGTGGAGGCTGCTGTAAATGGTTGAGGCTGCTCTGTAATGGTGGAGGCTGGTGTGTAATGGTAGAGGTTGCTGTGTAATGGTAGAGGCTGCTCTTTAATGATGCAGACTGGTGTGTAATGGTGGAGGCTGGTGTGTAAAGGTTGAGGCTGCTGTGTAATGGTTGAGGCTGCTGTGTAATGGTTGAGACGGCTCTGTAATGGAAGAGGGTGGTGTGTAATGGTTGAGGCTGCTCTGTAACGATGGAGGCAGGTGTGTAATAGTGGAGGCTGGTGTGTAATAATGGAGGCTGGTGTGTAAGGGTGGAGGCTGGTGTGTAATTGTGGAAGCTGGTGTGTAATGGTCGAAGGCTGGTGTGTAATGGTGGAGGCTGGTGTGTAATGGTGGAGGCTGGTCTGCAATGGTTGAGGCGGTTCTGTAAACGTGGAGGCAGGTGTGTAATGGTGGAGGCTGGTGTGTAATGGTGGAGGCTGGTGTGTAATGGTGAAAGCTGGTGTGTAATTGTGGGGGCTGGTGTGTAATGGTTGAGGCTGCTGTGTAATGGTTGAGGCTGCTGTGTAATGGTGGAGGCTGGTGTTTAATAGTGGAGGCTGGTGTGTAATGGTGGAGGCTGGTGTGTAATGGTTGAGGAAGCTGTGTAGTGGTGGAGGCTGCTCTGTAATGGTGGAGGCTGCTGTGAATGGTTGATGCTGCTCTGTAATGGTGGAGGTTGGTGTGTAATGGGGGAGGCTGGTGTGTAATTATGGAGGCTGGTGTGTAATATTTGTGCTGCTGTGTAATGCTTGAGGCTGTTCTGTAATGGTGGAGGCTGGTGTGTAATGGTGGAGGCTGCACTGTAATGGTGGAGGTTGGTGTTTAATGGTGGAGGCTGCTCTGTAATTACAGAGGGTGCTCTGTAATGGTGTATTCTGGTGTGTGTAATGGTTGAGGCTGCCCTGTAATGGCTGAGGCTGGTGTGTAATGGTGGAGGCTGGTGTGTAATGGTGGAGGCTGGTGTGTAATGGTAGAGGATGGTGTGTAATGGNGGCTGCTCCATAAATGCGGAGACTGCTCTGTAATGGTGAAGGCTGCTCTGTATTGCCGGAGGCTACTTTGTAATTGCGGAGGCTGCTGTGTAATGGTGGAGGCTGCTGTGTAATGGCAGAGGCTGCTCTGTATTGTCTGAGGCTGCTCTGAAATGGCAGAGAATGCTCTGAAATTGGCAAAGGCTGCTCTGTAATTGTGAAGGTTGCTCTGTAATAACAAAGGCTGCTCTGTAATTGTGAAGGTTGCTCTGTAATAACAAAGGCTGCTCTGTAATGGTAGAGGCTGATCTGTAATGGCAGAGGCTGCTCTGTAATGGCGGTGGCGGATCTGTGAGGGCAGAGGTTGCTCTGTAATGGTGGGGGCTGCTATGTAATGGCGGAGGCTGCTCCGTAATGGTGGGGGCGGCTGTGTAATGGTGTAGGTTGCTGTGCAATGGAAGAGGCTGCTCTGTAATAGCAGAGGCTGCTCTGTAATTGCGGAGGCTGCTGTGTTATGACAGAGGATGCTCTGTAATGGTGGAGGCTGCTCTGTAATGGCAGAGGCTGCTCTGTAATGGCAGAGGCTGCTCTGCATTGGTGGAAGCTTCTCTGTATTGTCGGAAGCTGCTCTGTAATGGGAGAGGCTGCTTTGTAACGGTGGAGGCTGCTGTGTTGTGACAGATGCTGCTCTGTAATGTCAGAGGCTGCTCTGTAGTATCAGAGGCCAGTTTGTATTGGTGGAGGCTTCTCTGTATTGTCGGAAGCTGCTCTGTAATGGGAGAGGCTGCTTTGTAGTTGTGGAGGCTGCTCTGTAATGTCAAAGGCAGCTGTGTAATGGCAGAGGCTGCTCTGTAATTTCAGAGGGTACTCTGTTATGGCAGAGTCTGCTATGTAATGGCGGAAACTGCTGTGTAATGGAGGAGGCTTCTCTGTAATGAAGGAGGCTGCTCTGTAATGGTGGAGGCTGCTGTGTATTGCCCGAGGCTGCTCTGTAATGGCAGAGGATGCTCTGCAACGGTGGAGCCTGCTCTGTAATGGTAGAGGCTGCACTGTAATAGCGGAGGCTGCTCTGTAACTGATGAGGCTGATCTGTAATGGCTGGTAATGCTTTGTAATTGCAAAGGCTGCTCAGTAATGGCAGAGGCTGCTCTGTAATGGCAGAGGTTGGTCTGTAATGATGGAGGCTGCTCTGTAATGTCAGAGGCAGCTATGTAATGGCAGAGGTTGGTCTGTAATGGCAGAGCTGCTTTGTAATGGCGGAAACTGCTGTGTAATGGAGGAGGCTGCTCTGTAATGAGGGAGGCTGCTCGGTAATTGTGGAGACTGCTGTGTATTGGCCGAGGCTGCTCTGTAATGGCAGAGGATGCTCTGTAGCGGCAGAGGATGCTCTGCAACGGTGGAGGCTGCTCTGTAATGGCAGAGAATGCTCTGTGATTGGCAAAGGCTGCTGTGTTATGACAGACGCTGTTCTGTAATGACAGAGGCTACTATGTATTAGCAATGGATGCTCTGCAACTGTCGAGACTGCTCTGTAATAGTAGATGCTGCTCTGTAATGAAGGACTCTGCTCTGTAATGGTGGAGGTTGCTCTGTAATGGCAGAGGCTGCTTTGTAATTGCAGAGGCTGCTGTGTAATGGTGAGGCTGCTGAATAATGGCAGAGGCTGCTCTGTAATGGCGGAGGCTGCTCTGAAATGGCGGAGGCTGCTCTGTATTTGCAGAGGATGCTCTGTAATGGTGGAGGCTGCTCTGCAATGTAGAGGCTTCTCTGTTTTGGTAGAGGCTGCTCTGTAATGGCGGAGGCTGCTCTGTGTTTGCAGAGGATGCTCTGTAATTACGGAGGCTGTTCTGTTATTGCAGAGGCTGCTGTGTTATGACAGAGGCTGCTCTGTAATGGTGGAGGCTGCTCTGTAATGGCAGAGGCTGCTCTGTAATGGCAGCGGCTGCTCTGTAGTATCAGAAGACGGTCTGTATTGGTGGAGGCTTCTCTGTATTGTCGGAAGCTGCTCTGTAATGGGAGAGGCTGCTTTGTAATGGTGGAAGCTGATCTGTATTGGCAGAGGCTGCTCTGTAATGGTGGAGGCTTCACTGTAATGGCGGAGGCTCGTGCGTAATGGAAGAGGCTGCTCTGTAATGGAAGAGGCTGCTCTGTAATGGTCGAGGCAGCTCTGTAATGGTGGAGACTGCTGTGTAGTGACAGAGGGTGTTCTGTAATGGCGGAGGCTGTTCTGTAATGGCAGAGGCTGCTCTGTAATGGTGGAGGCAGCACTGTAATGGTGGAGGCAGCACTGTAATGGTGGAGGCTGCTGTGTTGTGACACAGGCTGCTCTGTAATGGCAGAGCCTGCTCTGTAGTATCAGAGGCCGGTCTGTATTGGTGGAGGCTTCTCTGTATTGTCGGATGCTGCTCTGTAATGGGAGAGGCTGCTTTGTAATGGTGGAGGCTGCTATGTAATGTCAAAGGCAGCTATGTAATGGCAGAGGCTGCTCTGTAATGGCAGAGGCTGCTCTGTTATGGCAGAGGCTGCTATGTAATGGCGGAAACTGCTGTGTAATTGAGGAGGCTTCGCTGTAATGAGGGAGGCTGCTCAGTAATGGTGGGGGGCTGCTGTGTATTGGCCGAGGCTGCTCTGTAATGGCAGAGGATGCTCTGCAACGGTGGAGCCTGCTCTGTAACGGTAGAGGCTGCACTGTAATAGCGGAGGCTGCTCTGTAACGGATAAGGCTGATCTGTAATGGCAGGTAATGCTCTGTAATTGGCAAAGGCTGCTCTGTAATGGCAGAGGCTGCTCTGTAATGGCAGAGAATGCTCTGTAATATGCAAAGGCTGTTCTGTAATGGCAGAGGCTGGTCTGTAATGATGGAGGCTGCTCTGTAATGGCAGAGGCAGCTATGTAATGGCAGAGGTTGGTCTGTAATGGCGGAGGCTGCTCTGAAATGGCGGAACCTGCTCAGTATTTGCAGAGGATGCTCTGTAATGGCAGTAGCTGCTTCGTAATGGCAGAGGCTGCTCAGTAATGGTGGAGGCTGCTCTGTAATGGCGGAGGCTGCTCTGTAAAGGTTTAGGCTGCTCTGTATTGGTGGAGGCCGCACTGTAATGGTAGAGGCTGCTCTGAAATGGCAGAGGAAGCTATGTAATGGCAGAATTTGCTCTGTAATTGCAAAGGCTGCTCTGTTTTGGCAGAGGCTGCTCTGTAATGGCGGAAACTGCTGTGTAATGGAGGAGGCTTCTCTGTAATGAGGGAGTCATCTCTGAAATAGTGGAGGCTGCTGTGTAATTGTTGAGGCTGCTCTGTAATGACAGAGGCTGCTCTGTAATACCAGAGGATGCTGTGTAATGGTTGATGCTGCTCTGTAATGGCGGAGGCGTCTCTGTAATGGCAGAAAATGCTCTGTAATTGGCAAGGGCTGCTATGTAATGGCATAGACTACTCTGTAATGGCAGAGAATGCTCTGCAATTGGCTAAGGCTGCTCTGTAATAGCAGAGGCTGGTCTGTAATGGTGGAGGCTGCTCTGTAATAGCAGAGGCAGCTATGTAATTGCAGAAGTTGCTCTGCAATGGCAGAGGCTGCTCTGTAATGGCAGAGGATGCTTTGTAATGTCGGAAACTGCTGTGTAATGGATGAGGCTGCTCTGTAATGGTAGAGGCTGCTCCGTAATGGCGGACGCTGCTTTGTAATGGTGGAAGGTGCTCTGCAATGGCAGAGGCTGCTTTGTAATTGCGGACG
The DNA here is from genome assembly GCA_020271785.1 of Procambarus virginalis. NCBI lineage: Eukaryota > Metazoa > Arthropoda > Malacostraca > Decapoda > Cambaridae > Procambarus > Procambarus virginalis. The sequence continues at coordinate 24,598 of WNGS01167733.1, read as the reverse complement.
CTGCTGTGTAATGGTGGAAGCTGCTGTGTAATGGCAGAGGCTGCTCTGTAATGGCGGAGGCTGCTCTGTAATGACAGAGAATGCTCTGTAATTAGCAAAGGCTACTCTGTAACGGCCGAGGCTGCTCTGTAATGGCGGAGGCTGCTTTGTATATGTAAAGGATAGTCTGTAATGGCTTAGGCTGCTCTGTAATGCAGAGGCTTCTCTGTTTAGGCAGAGGCTGCTCTGTAATGATGTGGGCTGCTCTGTTTTGGCAGAGGCTGTTCTGTAATGATGTGGGCTGCTCTGTAATGGCAGAGGACTCTCTTTAATGGTGGAGGTTGCTCTGTAATGATGGAAGCTGCTCTGAAATAGCGGAGGCTGCTCCTTAATGGTAGAGGCTGCTCTGTAATTGCGGAGGCTGCTCTGTAATGGCAGAGGCTGCTCTGTAATTGGCTAAGGCTGCTCATTAATGGCCGAGGCTGGTCTGTAATGGTGGAGGGTGCTCTGTAATGGCAGAGGCAGCTATGTAATGGCAGATGTTGCTCTGTAATGGCAAAGGCTGCTCTATAATGCCAGAGGCTGCTTTGTAATGGCGGAAACTGCTGTGTAATGGAGTAGACTGCTCTGTAATGAGGAAGGCTGCTATGTAATGGTGGAGGCTGCTGTGTATTGGCCGTGGCTGCTCTGTAATGGCCGAGGCTGCTCTGTAGTGGCAGAGAATGCTCTGCAACGGTGGAGGCTGCTCTGTAATGGTAAACGCTGCTCCGTAATGGCGGAGCCTGCTCTGTAACGGCAAAAAATTCTCTGTAATTGGCAAAGGCTGCTCTGAATTGGCAGATGCTGCTCTGTAATAGCGGAGGCTGCTCTCTATTTGCAGAGGATGCTCTGTAATGGTTTAGGCTGCTCTGTAATGCAGAGGTTTGGCTGTTTTGGCAGAGGCTGCTCTGTAATGGTGGAGGCTGCTCTGTAATGGCAGAGGCTGCTAAGTAATGGCGGAGGGTGCTCTGTAATGGCAGAGGCTGCTCTGTAATGGCGGAGGGTGCCCTGTAATGGTGGCAGGCTGCTCGGTATTGGTGGAGGCTGCTCTGTAATTGCAGTGGCTGCCCTGTAATAGTGGAGGTTGCTCTGTATTATAGAGGCTGCTCTGTAATGGTGGAGGCTGCTCTGTAATAGTGGAGGCTGCTCTGTAATGATGGAGGATGCTTTGAAATGGAGGAAGCGGGTCTGTAATGGCTGAGGCTGCTCTGTAATGGTAGAGGCTGCTCTGTAGTGGCGGAAGCTGGTCCGTAATGGTGAAGGCTGCTCTGTAATGACAAAGGCTGCTCTTTAATGTTGGAGGTTGATCTGTAATGGCAGAGGCTACTGTATAAAGGTGTAGGCTGCAGTGTAATTATTGGGCTGCTGTGTAATGGTGGAGGCTGCTGTATAATGGCGGAGGCTGCTGTATAAGGTGGAGGCTGGTGTGTAATGGTGGAGGCTGGTGTATAATGGTGGAGGCTGCTGTTTAATGGTGGAGGCTGCTGTTTAATGGTGGAGGCTGCTGTTTAATGGTGAAGGCACTGTGTAATGGTAGAGGCTGCTGTGTAATGGTGGAGGCTGGTGTGTAATGGTAGAGGCTGCTGTGTAATGGTAGAGGCTGCTGTATAATGGTAGAGGCTGCTGTGTAATGGTAGAGGCTGCTGTGTAATGGTAGAGGCTGCTGTGTAATGGTAGAGGCTGCTGTGTAATGGTAGAGGCTGCTGTATAATGGTAGAGGCTGCTGTGTAATGGTGGAGGCTGGTGTGTAATGGTGGAGGCTGGTATGTAATGTCACTAAGCCGCCGTGGGACGCACGTGTCACTAAGCCACCGTGGGAAGCACGTGTCACTAAGCCACCGTGGGACGCACGTGTCACTAAGCCACCGTGGGAAGCACGTGTCACTAAGCCACCGTGGGAAGCACGTGTCACTAAGCCACCGTGGGAAGCACGTGTCACTAAGCCACCGTGGGAAGCACGTGTCACTAAGCCACCGTGGGAAGCACGTGTCATTAAGCCACCGTGGGAAGCACGTGTCACTAAGCCACCGTGGGACGCACGTGTCACTAAGCCACCGTGGGAAGCACGTGTCACTAAGCCACCGTGGGAAGCACGTGTCACTAAGCCACCGTGGGAAGCACGTGTCACTAAGCCACCGTGGGACGCACGTGTCACTAAGCCACCGTGGGAAGCACGTGTCACTAAGCCACCGTGGGACGCAGGTGTCACTAAGCCACCGTGGGAAGCACGTGTCACTAAGCCACCGTGGGACGCAGGTGTTACTAAGCCACCGTGGGAAGCACCTGTCACTAAGCCACCGTGGGAAGCACGTGTCACTAAGCCACCGTGGGACGCACGTGTCACTAAGCCACCGTGGGACGCAGGTGTTACTAAGCCACCGTGGGAAGCACGTGTCACTAAGCCACCGTGGGAAGCACGTGTCACTAAGCCACCGTGGGAAGCACGTGTCACTAAGCCACCGTGGGACGCAGGTGTCACTAAGCCACTGTGGGAAGCACCTGTCACTAAGCCACCGTGGGAAGCACGTGTCACTAAGCCACCGTGGGAAGCACGTGTCACTAAGCCACCGTGGGAAGCACTGTCACTAAGCCACCGTGGGAAGCACGTGTCACTAAGCCACCGTGGGACGCACGTGTCACTAAGCCACCGTGGGACGCAGGTGTCACTAAGCCACCGTGGGACGCAGTGTCACTAAGCCACCGTGGGACGCAGGTGTCACTAAGCCACCGTGGGACGCAGGTGTCACTAAGCCACCGTGGGACGCAGGTGTCACTAAGCCACCGTGGGACGCAGGTGTCACTAAGCCACCGTGGGACGCAGGTGTCACTAAGCCACCGTGGGACGCAGGTGTCACTAAGCCACCGTGGGAAGCACGTGTCACTAAGCCACCGTGGGACGCAGGTGTCACTAAGCCACCGTGGGACGCACGTGTCACTAAGCCACCGTGGGACGCAGGTGTCACTAAGCCACCGTGGGACGCAGGTGTCACTAAGCCACCGTGGGAAGCACGTGTCACTAAGCCACCGTGGGACGCAGGTGTCACTAAGCCACCGTGGGACGCAGGTGTCACTAAGCCACCGTGGGAAGCACGTGTCACTAAGCCACCGTGGGAAGCACGTGTCACTAAGCCACCGTGGGAAGCACGTGTCACTAAGCCACCGTGGGAAGCACGTGTCACTAAGCCACCGTGGGAAGCACGTGTCACTAAGCCACCGTGGGAAGCACGTGTCACTAAGCCACCGTGGGAAGCACGTGTCACTAAGCCACCGTGGGAAGCACGTGTCACTAAGCCACCGTGGGAAGCACGTGTCACTAAGCCACCGTGGGAAGCACGTGTCACTAAGCCACCGTGGGAAGCACGTGTCACTAAGCCACCGTGGGACGCACGTGTCACTAAGCCACCGTGGGACGCACGTGTCACTAAGCCACCGTGGGAAGCACTTGTCACTAAGCCACCGTGGGAAGCACGTGTCACTAAGCCACCGTGGGACGCACGTGTCACTAAGCCACCGTGGGAAGCACGTGTCACTAAGCCACCGTGGGAAGCACGTGTCACTAAGCCACCGTGGGACGCAGGTGTCACTAAGCCACCGTGGGAAGCACGTGTCACTAAGCCACCGTGGGAAGCACGTGTCACTAAGCCACCGTGGGACGCACGTGTCACTAAGCCACCGTGGGACGCACGTGTCACTAAGCCACCGTGGGAAGCACGTGTCACTAAGCCACCGTGGGAAGCACGTGTCACTAAGCCACCGTGGGACGCACGTGTCACTAAGCCACCGTGGGACGCAGGTGTTACTAAGCCACCGTGGGAAGCACGTGTCACTAAGCCACCGTGGGAAGCACGTGTCACTAAGCCACCGTGGGAAGCACGTGTCACTAAGCCACCGTGGGACGCAGGTGTCACTAAGCCACCGTGGGAAGCACGTGTCACTAAGCCACCGTGGGACGCACGTGTCACTAAGCCACCGTGGGAAGCACGTGTCACTAAGCCACCGTGGGACGCACGTGTCACTAAGCCACCGTGGGAAGCACGTGTCACTAAGCCACCGTGGGAAGCACGTGTCACTAAGCCACCGTGGGACGCACGTGTCACTAAGCCACCGTGGGACGCACGTGTCACTAAGCCACCGTGGGAAGCACGTGTCACTAAGCCACCGTGGGAAGCACGTGTCACTAAGCCACCGTGGGACGCACGTGTCACTAAGCCACCGTGGGACGCACGTGTCACTAAGCCACCGTGGGAAGCACGTGTCACTAAGCCACCGTGGGACGCAGGTGTCACTAAGCCACCGTGGGAAGCACGTGTCACTAAGCCACCGTGGGACGCACGTGTCACTAAGCCACCGTGGGACGCACGTGTCACTAAGCCACCGTGGGACGCACGTGTCACTAAGCCACCGTGGGACGCACGTGTCACTAAGCCACCGTGGGAAGCACGTGTCACTAAGCCACCGTGGGAAGCACGTGTCACTAAGCCACCGTGGGACGCAGGTGTCACTAAGCCACCGTGGGAAGCACGTGTCACTAAGCCACCGTGGGAAGCACGTGTCACTAAGCCACCGTGGGAAGCACGTGTCACTAAGCCACCGTGGGAAGCACGTGTCACTAAGCCACCGTGGGAAGCACGTGTCACTAAGCCACCGTGGGAAGCACGTGTCACTAAGCCACCGTGGGAAGCACGTGTCACTAAGCCACCGTGGGAAGCACGTGTCACTAAGCCACCGTGGGAAGCACGTGTCACTAAGCCACCGTGGGAAGCACGTGTCACTAAGCCACCGTGGGAAGCACGTGTCACTAAGCCACCGTGGGACGCACGTGTCACTAAGCCACCGTGGGACGCACGTGTTACTAAGCCACCGTGGGAAGCACGTGTCACTAAGCCACCGTGGGAAGCACGTGTCACTAAGCCACCGTGGGACGCACGTGTCACTAAGCCACCGTGGGAAGCACGTGTCACTAAGCCACCGTGGGAAGCACGTGTCACTAAGCCACCGTGGGACGCACGTGTCACTAAGCCACCGTGGGAAGCACGTGTCACTAAGCCACCGTGGGAAGCACGTGTCACTAAGCCACCGTGGGACGCACGTGTCACTAAGCCACCGTGGGACGCACGTGTCACTAAGCCACCGTGGGAAGCACGTGTCACTAAGCCACCGTGGGAAGCACGTGTCACTAAGCCACCGTGGGACGCACGTGTCACTAAGCCACCGTGGGAAGCACGTGTCACTAAGCCACCGTGGGAAGCACGTGTCACTAAGCCACCGTGGGAAGCACGTGTCACTAAGCCACCGTGGGAAGCACGTGTCACTAAGCCACCGTGGGACGCACGTGTCACTAAGCCACCGTGGGAAGCACGTGTCACTAAGCCACCGTGGGACGCACGTGTCACTAAGCCACCGTGGGAAGCACGTGTCACTAAGCCACCGTGGGACGCACGTGTCACTAAGCCACCGTGGGAAGCACGTGTCACTAAGCCACCGTGGGAAGCACGTGTCACTAAGCCACCGTGGGACGCACGTGTCACTAAGCCACCGTGGGACGCACGTGTTACTAAGCCACCGTGGGAAGCACGTGTCACTAAGCCACCGTGGGAAGCACGTGTCACTAAGCCACCGTGGGACGCACGTGTCACTAAGCCACCGTGGGAAGCACGTGTCACTAAGCCACCGTGGGAAGCACGTGTCACTAAGCCACCGTGGGACGCACGTGTCACTAAGCCACCGTGGGAAGCAGGTGTCACTAAGCCACCGTGGGAAGCACGTGTCACTAAGCCACCGTGGGACGCACGTGTCACTAAGCCACCGTGGGACGCACGTGTCACTAAGCCACCGTGGGACGCAGGTGTCACTAAGCCACGTGGGAAGCACGTGTCACTAAGCCACCGTGGGACGCACGTGTCACTAAGCCACCGTGGGACGCAGGTGTTACTAAGCCACCGTGGGAAGCACGTGTCACTAAGCCACCGTGGGAAGCACGTGTCACTAAGCCACCGTGGGAAGCACGTGTCACTAAGCCACCGTGGGACGCAGGTGTCACTAAGCCACCGTGGGAAGCACGTGTCACTAAGCCACCGTGGGACGCACGTGTCACTAAGCCACCGTGGGACGCAGGTGTCACTAAGCCACCGTGGACGCAGGTTCACTAAGCCACCGTGGACGCAGGTGTCACTAAGCCACCGTGGGACGCAGGTGTCACTAAGCCACCGTGGGTAGCACGTGTCACTAAGCCACCGTGGGACGCAGTGTCACTAAGCCACCGTGGGTAGCACGTGTCACTAAGCCACCGTGGGAAGCACGTGTCACTAAGCCACCGTGGGAAGCACGTGTCACTAAGCCACCGGGGAAGCACGTGTCACTAAGCCACCGTGGGAAGCACGTGTCACTAAGCCACCGTGGGACGCACGTGTCACTAAGCCACCGTGGGAAGCAAGTGTCACTAAGCCACCGTGGGAAGCAGGTGTCACTAAGCCACCGTGGGACGCAGGTGTTACTAAGCCCACCGTGGGACGCAGGTGTCACTAAGCCACCGTGGGACGCAGGTGTCACTAAGCCACCGTGGGACGCAGGTGTTACTAAGCCACCGTGGGACGCAGGTGTCACTAAGCCACGTGGGACGCAGGTGTCACTAAGCCACCGTGGGACGCAGGTGTCACTAAGCCACCGTGGGACGCAGGTGTCACTAAGCCACCGTGGGACGCAGGTGTCACTAAGCCACCGTGGGACGCAGGTGTCACTAAGCCACCGTGGGAGCACGTGTCACTAAGCCACCGTGGGAAGCACGTGTCACTAAGCCACCGTGGGAAGCACGTGTCACTAAGCCACCGTGGGAAGCACGTGTCACTAAGCCACCGTGGGAAGCACGTGTCACTAAGCCACCGTGGAAGCACGTGTCACTAAGCCACCGTGGAAACACGTGTCACTAAGCCACCGTGGGAAGCACGTGTCACTAAGCCACCGTGGGAAGCACGTGCCACTAAGCTACCGTGGAAGCACGTGTCACTAAGCCACCGTGGGACGCAGGTGTTACTAAGCCACCGTGGGAAGCACGTGTCACTAAGCCACCGTGGGACGCACGTGTCACTAAGCCACCGTGGGACGCACGTGTTACTAAGCCACCGTGGGAAGCACGTGTTACTAAGCCACCGTGGGACGCAGGTGTTACTAAGCCACGTGGGACGAAGTGTCACTAAGCCACCGTGGGAAGCACGTGTCACTAAGCCACCGCGGGCGACAAATAATAGCAGTCACTATGAAAATTCAAATTCCAAAAATTATTCCAAAAACCGAAGAAAGTTTTCACTTGTAAGTAGAGGTTAATGACCATCCTCGCGTTAAGTGAGAATAATGAGACAACATTATATTATATATGTACAAGCAACAGCACCACAAACATAAGTTTTACAATTCGTGGACAAGTCCAAGAGTTGTGTTTGTGTTCACTCAACTCATTCATTTACACGAACGCGAGCCATCAGTAAAGATTACCCTTCTAGAGCAAAAGTGTTGAAGAAGTTGAAGCAGTTTCACTATGTAAGTGGTCCAAGACGTCTATTTTCAAGGCGTTCAGAAGAGTTTTTTTCCTGCCAAAGAGTAGAGGGAACAAGATGTGGTTAACCCCAACCAGTGTACAGTGTAATGCAATATACAGTGCAGTGTACCGTGAATAGTGTACAGAGTACTGTGTACAGTGTACAGTTCAGTGTACTGTATACAGTGTACAGTGCAGTGTACCGTGAATAGTGTACAGTGTACTGTGTGCAGTGTACAGTTCAGTGTACTGTGTACAGTGTACAGTGCAGTGTACCGTGAATAGTGTACAGTGTACTGTGTACAGTGTACAGTGCAGTGTACTGTGTACAGTGTACAGTGCAGTGTACCGTGAATAGTGTACAGTGTACAGTTCAGTGTACTGTGTACAGTGTACAGTGCAGTATACCGTGAACAGTGTACTGTGTACAGTGTACAGTGCAGTGTACAGTGCACAGTGCAGAGTACTGTGTACAGTGTAATGCAACGTGCAGTGTACTGTGTACAGCGTACAGTGCAGTGTACTGTGAACAGTGTACTGTGTACAGTGTACAGTGCAGTGTACTGTGAACAGTGTACTGTGTACAGTGCAGTGTACTGTGTAATGCAATATACAGTACAGTGTACAGTGCAGTGTACCGTGAATAGTGTACAGTGCAGTGTACAGTGTACAGTGTACAGTGCAATGTACCGTGAACAGTGTACAGTGTACTGTGTACCGTGTAATGCAATATACAGTGCAGTGTACCGTGAACAGTGTACTGTGTAATGTAATATACAGTACAGTGTACCGTGAACAGTGTACAGCGCAGTGTACTGTGTACAGTGTACAGTGCAGTGTACCGTGAACAGTGAACAGTGCAGTGTACAGTGCAGTATACCTTACACAGTGTACAGTGCAGTGTACCCTGAAAAGTGTACCGTGAACAGTGTACAGTGTATAGTGTACAGTGCAGTGTGCTGTGTACAGTGTACAGTGTAGTCAGTGCAGCCTCCTGCATCAAAATGGGCAAAAGCCTCCAGTCTCAAAGTTGGCACCAGTGGGCACCAGCCTCCTGCCTCAAAGCTGGCACCAGTGGGCACCAGCTCCTGCCTCAAAGTTGGCACCAGTGGGCACCAGCCTCTGCCTCAAAGTTGGCACCAGTGGGCACCGCCTCCTGCCTCAAAGTTGGCACCAGTGGGCACCAGCCTCCTGCCTCAAAGTGGGCACCAGTGGGCACCAGCCTCCTGCCTCAAAGTTGGCACCAGTGGGCACCAGCCTCCTGCCTCAAAGTGGGCACCAGTGGGCACCAGCCTCCTGCCTCAAAGTGGGCACCAGTGGGCACCAGCCTCCTGCCTCAAAGTTGGCACCAGTGGGCACCAGCCTCCTGCCTGAAAGTGGGCACCAGGGGCACCAGCCTCCTGCCTCAAAGTGGGCTGCTGCGGCACCAGCCTCCTGCCTCAAAGTTGGCACCAGTGGGCACCAGCCTCCTGCCTCAAAGTTGGCACCAGTGGGCACCAGCCTCCTGCCTCAAAGTGGCACCAGTGGGCACCAGCCTCCTGCCTCAAAGTTGGCACCAGTGGGCACCAGCCTCCTGCCTCAAAGTTGGCACCAGTGGGCACCAGCCTCCTGCCTCAAAGTTGGCACCAGTGGGTACCAGCCTCCTGCCTCAAACGTTGGCACCAGTGGGCACCAGCCTCCTGCCTCAAAGTTGGCACCAGTGGGCACCAGCCTCCTGCCTCAAAGTTGGCACCAGTGGGCACCAGCCTCCTGCCTCAAAGGTGGGCACCAGCCTCTGCCTCAAAAAGTGGCACAGCGGGCACCAGCCTCCTGCCTCAAAGTGGCACCAGGGGCACCAGCCTCCTGCCTCAAAGTTGGCAACAGTGGGCACCAGCCTCCTGCCTCAAAGTGGGTGCAGAGGGCACCAGCCTCCTGCCTCAAAGTTGGCAGCAGCGGGCACCAGCCTCCTGCCTCAAAGTGGGCACCAGTGGGCACCAGCCTCCTGCCTCAAAGTTGGCACAGTGGGCACCAGCCTCCTGCCTCAAAGTTGGCACCAGTGGGCACCAGCCTCCTGCCTCAAAGTGGGCTGCTGCCGGCACCAGCCTCCTGCCTCAAAGTTGGCACCAGTGGGCACCAGCCTCCTGCCTCAAAGTGGCACCAGTGGGCACCAGCCTCCTGCCTCAAGTTGGCACCAGTGGGCACCAGCCTCCTGCCTCAAAGTTGGCACCAGTGGGCACCAGCCTCCTGCCTCAAAGTGGCACGGTGGGCACCAGCCTCCTGCCTCAAAGTTGGCACCAGTGGGCACCAGCCACAGTCACAAAGTTGGCACCAGTGGGCCAGCCTCCAGTCTCAAAGTTGGCACCGTGGGCACCAGCCTCCTGAGTCAAAGTTGGCACCAGCGGGCACCAGCCTCCTGACTCAAAGTTGGCACCAGCCTCCAGTCTCAAAGTTGGCACCAGTTGGCACCAGCCGCCTGCCAAAGTTGGCACCAGTGGCAACAGCCTCCTGCCTCAAAGTGGGCACCAGTGGGCACCAGCCTCCTGCTCAAAGTTGGCACCAGTGGGCACCCGCCTCCTGCCTCAAAGTTGGCACCAGTGGGCACCAGCCTCCTGCCTCAAAGTGGGCACCAGAGGGCATCAGCCTCCTGCCTCAAAGTTGGCACCAGTGGGCACCAGCCTCCTGCCTCAAAGTGGGCTGCTGCGGCACCAGCCTCCTGCTGAAAGTTGGCACCAGTGGGCACTATCCTCCTGCCTCAAAGTGGCACCAGTGGGCACCAGCCTCCTTACTCAAAGTGGGCACCAGAGGGCACCAGCCTCCTGCCTCAAAGTTGGCACCAGTGGGCACCAGCCTCCAGCCTCAAAGTGGGCAGCAGCGGGCACCAGCCTCCTGCCTCAAAGTTGGCACCAGTGGGCACCAGCCTCCTGCCTCAAAGTTGGCACCAGTGGGCACCAGCCTCCAGCCTCAAAGTGTGGCAGAGCGGGCACCAGCCTCCTGCCTCAAAGTTGGCACCAGTGGGCACCAGCTCCTGCCTCAAAGTTGGCACCAGTGGGCACCAGCCTCCTGCCTCAAAGTTGGAAATAGTGGGCACCAGCCTCCTGCCTCAAAGTTGGCACCAGTGGGCCACCAGCCACCTGCCTCAAAGTTGGCACCAGTGGGCACCAGCTCCTGCCTCAAAGTTGGCACCAGTGGGCACCGCCTCCTGCGAAAAGTGGGCAGCAGCGGGCACCAGCTCCTGCCTCAAAGTGGGCAGGAGGGTGGGCACCAGCCTCCTGCCTCAAAAGGGCAGCAGCGGGCACCAGCCTCCTGCCTCAAAGTGGGCCGGGTGGCACCAGCTCCTGCCAAAGTGGGCAGCAGCGGGCACAGCCTCCGCCTCAAAGTGGGCAGGAGTGGGCACCAGCCTCTGCCTCAAAGTGGGCAGCAGAAGCCACCAGCCTCCAGCCACAGTGGTCAACCACCCACCAGCCACCGTGTCACCACCCACCAGCCACAGTGGTCAACCTCTCACCAGCCACCAGCCACATTGGTCAACCACCTACCAGCCACAGTGGTCAACAACTACCACGCCACAGTGGTCAACAACCTACCAGCCACGGTGGTCAACTACCCACCAGCCACCGTGGTTAACCACCCACCAGCAACAGTGGTCAACCTCTCACCATCCACAGCCACAGTGGTCAACCACCTACCAGCAAAGCGGTCAACCACCACCAGCCACAGTGGTTAACCACCCACCAGCCAACAGTGGTCAACCTCTCACCAGCCACAGCCACAGTGGTCCACCACCTACCAGCCACAGTGGTCAACCACCTACCAGCCCGGTGGTCAACTACCCACCAGCCACAGTGGTTAACCACCCACCGCCACAGTGGTCAACCTCTCACCAAGCCACAGCCACAGTGGTCAACCACCAACAGCCACAGTGGTCAACCTCCCACCAGCCACAGTGGTCAACCACCTACCAAGCCACAGCCATAGTGGACAACACCCACCAGCCACAGTGGACAACCACCCACCAGCCACAGTGGTCAAACACCCACCAGCCACAGTGGTCAACCACCTACCAGCCACAGCCANGGTTAAGGTTGGTGTGTATGGTGGATGCTGCTCTGTAATGGTGAAGGCTGCTGTGTAATGGTTGAGGCCGGTTTGTAATAGTGGAGGCTGGGTGTAATGGTTGAGGCTGCACTGTAATGACAGAGGGTGCTCGGTAATGGTGGAGGCTGTTCTGTATGATAGAGGGTTCACTGTAATGGCTTTGGCTGCTTTGTAATGACAGAGGATGCTCTGTAATAGTGAGGCTGTTGTGTAATGATGGAGGTTGCTCTGTAATGGTTGAGGCTGCTCTGTAATGGTGGAGGCTGGTGTGTATTGGTGGAGGCTGGTGTGTAATGGTGGAGGCTGGGGTGTAATGGTGGATGCTGGTGTGTAATGGTGGAGGCTGGTGTGTAATGGTGTTGGCTGGAGTAATGGTAGAGGCTGCTCTGTAATGGTGGAGGTTAGTGTGTAATGGTGGATGCTGCTCCGTAAGGGTGGAGGCTGCTCTGTAATGGTGGAGGCTGCTGTGTTATGGTGGAGGCTGCTCTGTAATGGTGTATGCTGCTCTGTAATGGTGGAGGTTGGTGTGTAATCGTGGAGGCTGCTCTGTAATGGCGGAGGCTGCTATGTAATGGTAGAGGTTGCTCTGTAATATTGGAGCCTGGTGTGTAATGGTGGAGGCTGCGCTGTAATAACAGAGGGTGCTCTGAAATGGTGGAGGCTGCTGTGTTATGTTGGAGGCTGCTGTGTAATGGTGGAGGCTGCTCTATAATGGTTAAGGCTCCTGTGTAATGGTGGAGGCTGCTATGTAATTGTGGAGGCTGCTGTGTAATGGTGGAGGCTGCTGTGTAATGGTGGAGGCTGCTCTGTAATGGTGGAAGCGTCTGTCTATTGGTTGAGGCTGCTGTGTAATGGTGGAGGCTGCTGTGTAATGGTGGAGGCTGCTGTGTAATGGTGGAAGCTTCTCTGTAATGGCACAGGATGCTGTGTAATGGTGGAGGCTGTTCTGTAATGGTGGAGGCTGCTGTGTAATAGCGGAGGCTGTTCTGTAATGGTGGAGGCTGCTCTGTAATGGTGGAGGATGCTGTGTAATGGTGGAGGATGCTCTGTAATAGCAGAGGCTGCTCTGTAATGGCAGGGGCTGCTGTGAAATGGCAGAGGCTGTTCTGTAATGGCGGATGCTGCTGTGTAAAGTCAGAGGCTGCTTTGTAATGGTGGAGGCTGCTGTGTAATGGCGGAGGCAGCTCTGTAATAGCAGAGGCAACTATGTAATGGTGGAGGCTGCTTTGTAATGGTGGAGGCTGCTGTGTAATGACGGAGGCAGCCCTGTAATAGCAGAGGCAGCTATGTAATGGTGGAGGCTGCTCTGTAATAGTGAAAGCTGCTGTGTAATGGCAGAGGCTGCTCTGTAATGGCGGAGTCTGCTCTGTAATATCGGAGGCTGCGCAATGGTT
>WNGS01167733.1:0-10581 GCA_020271785.1 Procambarus virginalis | reverse complement strand
GATGCTGCGGTGTAATGGAGGAAACTACTCTGTAATGGCAAAGGCTGCTCTGTTGTGGCAGAGGCTGCTCTGTAATTGTAGAGGCTGCTCTGTAATAGTAGAGGCTGCTCTGCAATGGTAGAGGCTGCTGTGTAATGACGAAGGCTGCTGTGTAATGGTGGAGGCTGCTGTGTAATGATTGAGGCTGCTCTGTAATGACAGAGGGTGCTCTGTTATGGTGGAGGCTAGTGTGTAATGGTGGAAGCTGGTGTGTAATTGTGGAGGCTGCTGTGTAATGGTGGAGGCTGCTGTGTAACGGTTGAGGTTGCTCTGTAATGGTAGAGGCTGGTGTGTAATAGTTAAGGTTGCTCTGTAATAGTGGAGGCTGGTGTGTAATGGTGGAGGCTGCTCTGTAATGGTGGAGGCTGCCTTGTAATGGTTGAGGCTGCTCTGTAACGGTGGAGGCTGCTGTGTAATTGTGGAGGCTGCTGTGTAGTGATTGAAGCTGCTCTGTAATGGTGAAAGCTGCTCTGTAATGGTAGAGACTGGTGTGTAATGGTTGAGGCTGCTCTCTAATGTTGGAGGCTGGTGTGCAATGGTGGAGTCTGGTGTATAATCGGGAAGGCTGGTGTGTAATGGTTGAGGCTGCTGTGTAATGGTTGAGGCTGCTCTGTAATGGTGGAGGCTGTAGTTTAATGGTGGAGGCTGCTCTGTAATGGTGGAGGCTTGTGTGTAATTTTTGGAGGCTTCTCTGTAATGACAGAAGGTTCTCTGTAATGGTGGCGGCTGCTGTGTAATGGTGCAGGCTGGTGTGTAATGGTGGAGGCTGGTGTGCAATAGTGGAGGCTTGTGTGTAATGGGGAAGGCTGGTGTGTAATTGTGGAGGCAGGTGTGTAATGGTGGAGGCTGGTGTGCAATAGTGGAGGCTGGTGTGTAATTGTGGAGGCTGCTCTGTAATGGTAGAGGCTGGTGTGTAACGGTAGAGGCTGCTTTGTAATGGTTGAGGCTGCTCTGTAATGGTAGAGGCTGGTGTGTAATGGTAGAGGCTGCTGTGTAATGGTTGAGGCTGCTCTTTAATGGTGGAAGCTAATGTGTGTAATGGGGGAGGCTGCTGTGTAATGGTTGAGGCTGCTCTGTATTGGTGGATGCTGCTCTGTAATGGTGGAGACTGCTGTGCACTAGTGGAGGCTGCTCTGTAATGGTGGAGGCTGCTCTGAAATGGTGGAGGATGCTGTGTATTGGTGGAGGATGCTCTGTAATAGCAGAGACTGCTCTGTAATGGCAGAGGCTGATGTGAAATGGCAGAGGCTGCTCTGTAATGGCAAAGGCTGCTCTGTAATGGCGAAGGCTGCTCTGTAATACTGTAGGGAATCTCAAATGGCGAAGGCTACTCTGTAATGGTGGAGGCTGCTCTGTAATTGTAGAGGCTGCTCTGTAATGGTGGAGTCTGCTCTGTAAGGGTAGAGGCTGCTCTGTATTAGTAGAGTCTGCTCTGTAATGGTGGAGGCTGCTCTGTAAAGGCAGAGGACTCTGTAATGGTGGAGGCTGCTCTGTAATGGCAAAGGCTGCTCTGTAATGGTGGAGACTGCTCTGTAATGGAGGTGGCTGCCCTGTAATAGCAGAGTCTTCTCTGTAATGGCAAAGGCTGCTCTGTAATGGCGAAGGCTGCTGTGGAATGGTGGAGGCTGCTCTGTAATTGCAGAGGCTACTCTGTAATGGTGAAGTCTGCTCTGTAAGGGTATAGGCTGTTCTGTAATTTTGGAGGGTCCTCTGTATCAGTAGAGGCTGCTCTGTAATTGTGGAGGCTGCTCTGTATTGGCAGAGGATGCTCTGCAACGGTGTAGGCTGCTCTGTAAAAGTAGAGGCTGCTCCATAAATGCGGAGACTGCTCTGTAATGGTGAAGGCTGCTCTGTATTGCCGGAGGCTACTTTGTAATTGCGGAGGCTGCTGTGTAATGGTGGAGGCTGCTGTGTAATGGCAGAGGCTGCTCTGTATTGTCTGAGGCTGCTCTGAAATGGCAGAGAATGCTCTGTAATTGGCAAAGGCTGCTCTGTAATTGTGAAGGTTGCTCTGTAATAACAAAGGCTGCTCTGTAATTGTGAAGGTTGCTCTGTAATAACAAAGGCTGCTCTGTAATGGTAGAGGCTGATCTGTAATGGCAGAGGCTGCTCTGTAATGGCGGTGGCGGATCTGTGAGGGCAGAGGTTGCTCTGTAATGGTGGGGGCTGCTATGTAATGGCGGAGGCTGCTCCGTAATGGTGGGGGCGGCTGTGTAATGGTGTAGGTTGCTGTGCAATGGAAGAGGCTGCTCTGTAATAGCAGAGGCTGCTCTGTAATTGCGGAGGCTGCTGTGTTATGACAGAGGATGCTCTGTAATGGTGGAGGCTGCTCTGTAATGGCAGAGGCTGCTCTGTAATGGCAGAGGCTGCTCTGCATTGGTGGAAGCTTCTCTGTATTGTCGGAAGCTGCTCTGTAATGGGAGAGGCTGCTTTGTAACGGTGGAGGCTGCTGTGTTGTGACAGATGCTGCTCTGTAATGTCAGAGGCTGCTCTGTAGTATCAGAGGCCAGTTTGTATTGGTGGAGGCTTCTCTGTATTGTCGGAAGCTTCTCTGTAATGGGAGAGGCTGCTTTGTAGTTGTGGAGGCTGCTCTGTAATGTCAAAGGCAGCTATGTAATGGCAGAGGCTGCTCTGTAATTTCAGAGGGTACTCTGTTATGGCAGAGTCTGCTATGTAATGGCGGAAACTGCTGTGTAATGGAGGAGGCTTCTCTGTAATGAAGGAGGCTGCTGTGTATTGCCCGAGGCTGCTCTGTAATGGCAGAGGATGCTCTGCAACGGTGGAGCCTGCTCTGTAATGGTAGAGGCTGCACTGTAATAGCGGAGGCTGCTCTGTAACTGATGAGGCTGATCTGTAATGGCAGGTAATGCTCTGTAATTGGCAAAGGCTGCTCAGTAATGGCAGAGGCTGCTCTGTAATGGCAGAGGTTGGTCTGTAATGATGGAGGCTGCTCTGTAATGTCAGAGGCAGCTATGTAATGGCAGAGGTTGGTCTGTAATGGCAGAGCTGCTTTGTAATGGCGGAAACTGCTGTGTAATGGAGGAGGCTGCTCTGTAATGAGGGAGGCTGCTCTGTAATTGTGGAGACTGCTGTGTATTGGCCGAGGCTGCTCTGTAATGGCAGAGGATGCTCTGTAGCGGCAGAGGATGCTCTGCAACGGTGGAGGCTGCTCTGTAATGGCAGAGAATGCTCTGTGATTGGCAAAGGCTGCTGTGTTATGACAGAGGCTGTTCTGTAATGACAGAGGCTACTATGTATTAGCAATGGATGCTCTGCAACTGTCGAGACTGCTCTGTAATAGTAGAGGCTGCTCTGTAATGAAGGACTCTGCTCTGTAATGGTGGAGGTTGCTCTGTAATGGCAGAGGCTGCTTTGTAATTGCAGAGGCTGCTGTGTAATGGTGAGGCTGCTGAATAATGGCAGAGGCTGCTCTGTAATGGCGGAGGCTGCTCTGAAATGGCGGAGGCTGCTCTGTATTTGCAGAGGATGCTCTGTAATGGTGGAGGCTGCTCTGCAATGTAGAGGCTTCTCTGTTTTGGTAGAGGCTGCTCTGTAATGGCGGAGGCTGCTCTGTGTTTGCAGAGGATGCTCTGTAATTACGGAGGCTGTTCTGTTATTGCAGAGGCTGCTGTGTTATGACAGAGGCTGCTCTGTAATGGTGGAGGCTGCTCTGTAATGGCAGAGGCTGCTCTGTAATGGCAGCGGCTGCTCTGTAGTATCAGAAGCCGGTCTGTATTGGTGGAGGCTTCTCTGTATTGTCGGAAGCTGCTCTGTAATGGGAGAGGCTGCTTTGTAATGGTGGAAGCTGATCTGTATTGGCAGAGGCTGCTCTGTAATGGTGGAGGTTCACTGTAATGGCGGAGGCTCGTGCGTAATGGAAGAGGCTGCTCTGTAATGGAAGAGGCTGCTCTGTAATGGTGGAGGCAGCACTGTAATGGTGGAGGCTGCTGTGTTGTGACACAGGCTGCTCTGTAATGGCAGAGCCTGCTCTGTAGTATCAGAGGCCGGTCTGTATTGGTGGAGGCTTCTCTGTATTGTCGGATGCTGCTCTGTAATGGGAGAGGCTGCTTTGTAATGGTGGAGGCTGCTATGTAATGTCAAAGGCAGCTATGTAATGGCAGAGGCTGCTCTGTAATGGCAGAGGCTGCTCTGTTATGGCAGAGGCTGCTATGTAATGGCGGAAACTGCTGTGTAATTGAGGAGGCTTCGCTGTAATGAGGGAGGCTGCTCAGTAATGGTGGGGGGCTGCTGTGTATTGGCCGAGGCTGCTCTGTAATGGCAGAGGATGCTCTGCAACGGTGGAGCCTGCTCTGTAACGGTAGAGGCTGCACTGTAATAGCGGAGGCTGCTCTGTAACGGATAAGGCTGATCTGTAATGGCAGGTAATGCTCTGTAATTGGCAAAGGCTGCTCTGTAATGGCAGAGGCTGCTCTGTATTGGCAGAGAATGCTCTGTAATATGCAAAGGCTGTTCTGTAATGGCAGAGGCTGGTCTGTAATGATGGAGGCTGCTCTGTAATGGCAGAGGCAGCTATGTAATGGCAGAGGTTGGTCTGTAATGGCGGAGGCTGCTCTGAAATGGCGGAACCTGCTCACTATTTGCAGAGGATGCTCTGTAATGGCAGTAGCTGCTTCGTAATGGCAGAGGCTGCTCAGTAATGGTGGAGGCTGCTCTGTAATGGCGGAGGCTGCTCTGTAAAGGTTTAGGCTGCTCTGTATTGGTGGAGGCCGCACTGTAATGGTAGAGGCTGCTCTGAAATGGCAGAGGAAGCTATGTAATGGCAGAATTTGCTCTGTAATTGCAAAGGCTGCTCTGTTTTGGCAGAGGCTGCTCTGTAATGGCGGAAACTGCTGTGTAATGGAGGAGGCTTCTCTGTAATGAGGGAGTCTTCTCTGAAATAGTGGAGGCTGCTGTATAATTGTTGAGGCTGCTCTGTAATGACAGAGGCTGCTCTGTAATACCAGAGGATGCTCTGTAACGATGGAGGCTGTTCTGTAATGGTAGATTCTGCACCGTAATGGCAGAGGCTGCTTTGTAATGGTGGAAGCTGCTCTGTAATGGCGGAGGCTGCTTTGTAATTGCAGAGGCTGCTGTGTAATGGTTGATGCTGCTCTGTAATGGCGGAGGCGTCTCTGTAATGGCAGAGAATGCTCTGTAATTGGCAAGGGCTGCTATGTAATGGCATAGACTACTCTGTAATGGCAGAGAATGCTCTGCAATTGGCTAAGGCTGCTCTGTAATAGCAGAGGCTGGTCTGTAATGGTGGAGGCTGCTCTGTAATAGCAGAGGCAGCTATGTAATTGCAGAAGTTGCTCTGCAATGGCAGAGGCTGCTCTGTAATGGCAGAGGATGCTTTGTAATGTCGGAAACTGCTGTGTAATGGATGAGGCTGCTCTGTAATGGTAGAGGCTGCTCCGTAATGACGGACGCTGCTTTGTAATGGTGGAAGGTGCTCTGCAATGGCAGAGGCTGCTTTGTAATTGCGGAGGCTGCTGTGTAATGGTGGAAGCTGCTGTGTAATGGCAGAGGCTGCTCTGTAATGGCGGAGGCTGCTCTGTAATGACAGAGAATGCTCTGTAATTAGCAAAAGGCTACTCTGTAACGGCCGAGGCTGCTCTGTAATGGCGGAGGCTGCTTTGTATATGTAAAGGATAGTCTGTAATGGCTTAGGCTGCTCTGTAATGCAGAGGCTTCTCTGTTTAGGCAGAGGCTGCTCTGTAATGATGTGGGCTGCTCTGTTTTGGCAGAGGCTGCTCTGTAATGATGTGGGCTGCTCTGTAATGGCAGAGGACTCTCTTTAATGGTGGAGGTTGCTCTGTAATGATGGAAGCTGCTCTGAAATAGCGGAGGCTGCTCCTTAATGGTAGAGGCTGCTCTGTAATTGCGGAGGCTGCTCTGTAATGGCAGAGGCTGCTCTGTAATTGGCTAAGGCTGCTCATTAATGGCCGAGGCTGGTCTGTAATGGTGGAGGGTGCTCTGTAATGGCAGAGGCAGCTATGTAATGGCAGATGTTGCTCTGTAATGGCAAAGGCTGCTCTATAATGCCAGAGGCTGCTTTGTAATGGCGGAAACTGCTGTGTAATGGAGTAGACTGCTCTGTAATGAGGAAGGCTGCTATGTAATGGTGGAGGCTGCTGTGTATTGGCCGTGGCTGCTCTGTAATGGCCGAGGCTGCTCTGTAGTGGCAGAGAATGCTCTGCAACGGTGGAGGCTGCTCTGTAATGGTAAACGCTGCTCCGTAATGGCGGAGCCTGCTCTGTAACGGCAAAAAATTCTCTGTAATTGGCAAAGGCTGCTCTGAATTGGCAGATGCTGCTCTGTAATAGCGGAGGCTGCTCTCTATTTGCAGAGGATGCTCTGTAATGGTTTAGGCTGCTCTGTAATGCAGAGGTTTGGCTGTTTTGGCAGAGGCTGCTCTGTAATGGTGGAGGCTGCTCTGTAATGGCAGAGGCTGCTAAGTAATGGCGGAGGGTGCTCTGTAATGGCAGAGGCTGCTCTGTAATGGCGGAGGGTGCCCTGTAATGGTGGCAGGCTGCTCTGTATTGGTGGAGGCTGCTCTGTAATTGCAGTGGCTGCCCTGTAATAGTGGAGGTTGCTCTGTATTTATAGAGGCTGCTCTGTAATGGTGGAGGCTGCTCTGTAATAGTGGAGGCTGCTCTGTAATGATGGAGGATGCTTTGAAATGGAGGAAGCGGGTCTGTAATGGCTGAGGCTGCTCTGTAATGGTAGAGGCTGCTCTGTAGTGGCGGAAGCTGGTCCGTAATGGTGAAGGCTGCTCTGTAATGACAAAGGCTGCTCTTTAATGTTGGAGGTTGATCTGTAATGGCAGAGGCTACTGTATAAAGGTGTAGGCTGCAGTGTAATTATTGGGCTGCTGTGTAATGGTGGAGGCTGCTGTATAATGGTGGAGGCCGCTGTATAATGGTAGAGGCTGCTGTGTAATGGTGGAGGCTGGTGTGTAATGGTGGAGG
The DNA here is from genome assembly GCA_020271785.1 of Procambarus virginalis. Taxonomy (NCBI): domain Eukaryota; kingdom Metazoa; phylum Arthropoda; class Malacostraca; order Decapoda; family Cambaridae; genus Procambarus; species Procambarus virginalis. The sequence continues at coordinate 3,571 of WNGS01167733.1, read as the reverse complement.
CTGGTGTGTAATGGTGGAGGGTGGTGTGTAATGGTGGAGGCTGGTATGTAATGTCACTAAGCCGCCGTGGGACGCACGTGTCACTAAGCCACCGTGGGAAGCACGTGTCACTAAGCCACCGTGGGACGCACGTGTCACTAAGCCACCGTGGGAAGCACGTGTCACTAAGCCACCGTGGGAAGCACGTGTCACTAAGCCACCGTGGGAAGCACGTGTCACTAAGCCACCGTGGGAAGCACGTGTCACTAAGCCACCGTGGGAAGCACGTGTCACTAAGCCACCGTGGGAAGCACGTGTCACTAAGCCACCGTGGGAAGCACGTGTCACTAAGCCACCGTGGGAAGCACGTGTCACTAAGCCACCGTGGGAAGCACGTGTCACTAAGCCACCGTGGGACGCAGGTGTCACTAAGCCACCGTGGGAAGCACGTGTCACTAAGCCACCGTGGGAAGCACGTGTCACTAAGCCACCGTGGGAAGCACGTGTCACTAAGCCACCGTGGGAAGCACGTGTCACTAAGCCACCGTGGGAAGCACGTGTCATAAGCCACCGTGGGAAGCACGTGTCACTAAGCCACCGTGGGACGCACGTGTCACTAAGCCACCGTGGGAAGCACGTGTCACTAAGCCACCGTGGGAAGCACGTGTCACTAAGCCACCGTGGGAAGCACGTGTCACTAAGCCACCGTGGGAAGCACGTGTCACTAAGCCACCGTGGGAAGCACGTGTCACTAAGCCACCGTGGGAAGCACGTGTCATTAAGCCACCGTGGGAAGCACGTGTCACTAAGCCACCGTGGGACGCACGTGTCACTAAGCCACCGTGGGAAGCACGTGTCACTAAGCCACCGTGGGAAGCACGTGTCATTAAGCCACCGTGGGAAGCACGTGTCACTAAGCCACCGTGGGACGCACGTGTCACTAAGCCACCGTGGGAAGCACGTGTCACTAAGCCACCGTGGGACGCACGTGTCACTAAGCCACCGTGGGAAGCACGTGTCACTAAGCCACCGTGGGACGCACGTGTCGCTAAGCCACCGTGGGAAGCACGTGTCACTAAGCCACCGTGGGAAGCACGTGTCACTAAGCCACCGTGGGACGCACGTGTCGCTAAGCCACCGTGGGACGCACGTGTTACTAAGCCACCGTGGGAAGCACGTGTCACTAAGCCACCGTGGGACGCAGGTGTCACTAAGCCACCGTGGGAAGCACGTGTCACTAAGCCACCGTGGGACGCACGTGTCACTAAGCCACCGTGGGAAGCACGTGTCACTAAGCCACCGTGGGACGCAGGTGTCACTAAGCCACCGTGGGAAGCACGTGTCACTAAGCCACCGTGGGACGCACGTGTCACTAAGCCACCGTGGGAAGCACGTGTCACTAAGCCACCGTGGGAAGCACGTGTCACTAAGCCACCGTGGGAAGCACGTGTCACTAAGCCACCGTGGGAAGCACGTGTCACTAAGCCACCGTGGGAAGCACGTGTCATTAAGCCACCGTGGGAAGCACGTGTCACTAAGCCACCGTGGGACGCACGTGTCACTAAGCCACCGTGGGAAGCACGTGTCACTAAGCCACCGTGGGACGCACGTGTCACTAAGCCACCGTGGGAAGCACGTGTCACTAAGCCACCGTGGGACGCACGTGTCACTAAGCCACCGTGGGAAGCACGTGTCACTAAGCCACCGTGGGAAGCACGTGTCACTAAGCCACCGTGGGAAGCACGTGTCACTAAGCCACCGTGGGACGCACGTGTCACTAAGCCACCGTGGGAAGCACGTGTCACTAAGCCACCGTGGGAAGCACGTGTCACTAAGCCACCGTGGGACGCAGGTGTTACTAAGCCACCGTGGGAAGCACGTGTCACTAAGCCACCGTGGGAAGCACGTGTCACTAAGCCACCGTGGGAAGCACGTGTCACTAAGCCACCGTGGGACGCAGGTGTCACTAAGCCACTGTGGGAAGCACGTGTCACTAAGCCACCGTGGGACGCAAGAAGTCAACACCAGCAATCAACAGCCAATTAATGCACAATTATATTCTACCCACTTCAAGACTCCGCTCCAATATAGAAGCATCAAGAAATATGGGCCAATAGGCCCTCTGCAGTTACTTCCATTCTTACCTTCAATTTACCCAATTACTATCCCATTAATACCCATTTTTTTGTGTTCTGTCCTGTGTTGAAAGTTTTGTTCACCTCATCCAAAACTGTTGTAACATATCACCTCACCCAAAATGCGGGTATAAAATGAAAAATGAAAGCTGTTTAAATCATAGCATAGTAAGAACTTTGTTTAGTGTTTGCAGGTTATAGTGTGTGTGTGTGTAAACTAAAAGTCTTTGAAAATGTAATAAGCTATTACGGAACGCGTTTAAGTGTTGTGTCAGACTAGAAATAAAATGAATTTTGGAGAATTGCTTTTTCAATTACCATCAACAGTGAAAAGAAACATAAGAAATATTGAGAAAATTCGTGTTAGAATTATTAGTCTTACTTTTTCGGTCATATTTATAATATATGTCTACAGGAAAGACTGCTAGCAAAATATACTAATATGTGATGCGAAAGTGTTGGAGTGTTGATGTTCGGCAGTCCTCCAATAGCAGGTGTCAATGCCTGGTCACACTTACAAAAAAAAGATAGACTGCTTGCCTGTTGTCTGTGGTAAGTTAGCGGGAGGAACATGTAAAACACAAAGTATGAACAATGAAACTTTAATATATTTACTTTAAACATAAATGAAAATAAAGACAAATCTCAGGTAAATGACTAATGCAAAAATGACAAAGATAAATGCAAAAACACAATAGATTAAATAATATAATGGAGAAATGGTGCTGAGAATATTGGCTATGGCTGAGACCTCCCTTAGTATACGAAAGCCAGAGAGCTTAGTATGCCAGAGAGATATGTCAACTCTAAGAGCACAAAGAATATTCTGAAGTTGATAGCTGGTCAGGCTCAGACGTCGACTCAGGTAGATGGCGCTGAGGTGCGATGTGCAGGTGTGCGGTCGGCGAATCACCAATCAGGAGCAGGCAAGCTGGGATGGGTAGTTGGCTGGTTGAAGACGGGTGGTGAGCCGGCATGAACGGGGGTTCAGGGTACGTTTTTGTGCTACTGGTGACGTATCTTGAATGCAGCATCTTGTACTTGTAGAATTGACGTAACTTTAGGTAGGAAAGAGCAGGCTCAATCTCTCTTGAAAGAGATTGTTACGACCCTGGGTTCTTCAGTTGGAAACCAGAGGTCAAATTTGAGTAAATAAACTACCTTGTAGTATTTGACACGCTTGCTGACATGTATCTGTTCGTATCTTCCCTGCCAGACGTAAGACAATTCTTCTTGCTCACAAAGCATTCAGACTCTTGAGCTTGTTGTGGATTAAGTAACATTGTTATAAGATGAACTAACCTTAGAATGAGTAAAGTAACAATAGGAGGCATAGGGGAAGATGTTTTAATGTGTATAGCTGCACGATCAATTAGGCTCTTCCCGGCACCACACAATGCGGGAGGCTGATCTGGGCTGCAGCGGCCTTCTGGTCTGAGCTGGCGTGGTGTGGACAG
>WNGS01167732.1:5000-10098 GCA_020271785.1 Procambarus virginalis | reverse complement strand
TGATATGTTGTTAGTAGAGTATTTAATATTACAAGGATTCTAGTCAAAGGAACCCGAATACTAAAATTCTATATTTCACATGGAAATGATCGATCAATAACATTAAATGTAATAAAATAGTGAAAGGTTTTCACTGACAATTTTTAACTTGTCAAATAATTATGTTTGTCTCTACAAGATAACCAATAGTAATTGTTGCTCAAAAAAATCCCATTAATTTGAAATTTAATCGAATATTGGAAGATTTGTGCAATTACAATTGTTTGAATTTGCTCAAGGCAAAATCTGGAATTAATATATTTTTGGAATAAATTGTTTAACCAGATAGTGTAAAAATTTTGAATTTAAAGATTTTCTTGGTGAGATGTTATTTGATACCTTACGAATGTAACGAACCACGTCTGTAAATAGCATAGCTGACCTGGAATTATCTGAACTGTTGCATTTTTTAAATGTCTTCGTTCACTGAGTTACCGAGTGAATTACTATACTTTGTATAGTAAACTGACAGATTCCCAGAACTCAGAATATTTTCATGCGTTTCTAGTTCTGATTTGATTTCTTTAATATAAACTTAAATACGAACAGTGAAAAATTTGTCACATCAGTAAACTTGTGTTTGACAGAGCCGGCCACGATGGAGCAACCGTTCATCACCAGTCCTGCGGTGATATATACCCGCTCCAGAATAGTGTCTCTCTGGCTACATGGCATGTCAGCAAGGGAAATATCCACAGCTACGAGAATCAGCGTATCCACAGTGTACAGGTGGATCAAACGATGGAATGAAGAAGGGTCACTGCTTTCAAAATCCTGCCGTAGAAAAGATATTACGCATCGATGTGAGGAGGCTCAGACCATTGTCCCAATCAGGCAACAATCCATGAAATTGATCCCTCCCTCTTTCCTTCTGCACTACTATCTGAAGTCAGTGACACACCTTTACCACCAGAGTCTATCTACAAAATAATCATATTTATTGTATACTAAAGCATAAAATGTAAGACAAGGTGAGCGCTCTGTTTAAGAATATATATATATATATATATATATATATATATATATATATATATATATATATATATATATATATATATATAAAAGTTTGTGAGGGTACCACCTCTGGTGCCAATGTGGGGACCCATAGCCTCGGAGAAGAAAATAAAACGTATTCAGAGGAGACCTTGTGGTTTCTCACTGAACACTAATATTTTCTTCTCCTACCACCCCCATTCTTTTGTATGTACACATATATATTTGCTTTATTTGAACTTTGTTACAAAAAAGGAGTTACATATATATATATATATATATATATATATATATATATATATATATATATATATATATATATATATATATATATATATATATATATATATATACAACATATTACCTAATCATTCAATACATCCGCAATACTCTGTTAATCCAACAAATATACTCGAAATCAACTAAATATTCATAAACAAAAACATGCGCCTACATATATGTTCGTTTGCAACTATTCTCTGTTGGTGTAAAATGTTTCGTATTAAACTTTAACTGAACATAAACATTTTACTTGTTTCATTAATAACAAATATCTAGCAGAATTAAAAATTACGTTTTAAAGTTTTATAATAATTAAAATAAAAATCTGGAAACATTTAATAATTATATAAAGAATATTTAAATACGAAACGATTTCACTTTTATTATTATCATTATTACACAGAGAAATCACATTACCGTCATACATCAATGTGAAAATCCATAGAAGTCGTGATGAGGATTCGAGCCTATGTGCTGGATGTTTCCATATGAATGATCTAATTGACTACGTCACGACATGGTCAAACGAAATGCATCCTAGGGTTCTACTGAACCCTAGAGGATTCCCAAGGCTTCCACTGAAGACTTACCAGGCTGTGAAGCCGTTTCACACAGTCCTCCCCCCCCCCCCATACACTCTGGCTCTGTCGACAAGGAATTCTACCACTGACGTCCCTCTTTCATAAGCTGAAAATCCCATTATCGTGATATATCAATGAGAAAATCCACAGGATTTCAGATCACGGCTCCTGTGGATTTTCTTCTTGTTCTTCTTCTTCTTCTTCTTGTTATTATTATTATATTACTATTATTTTGTGTATATAAATAATCTATCCATCCACACACACACACACACATGTATATATATATATATATATATATATATATATATATATATATATATATATATATATATATATTATTAAATATGACCGAAAAAGTAAGGTTAATAATTCTAACACGAATTTTCTCAATTTTCTTATGTCTCTTTTCACTGTCGATGGTAATTGAAAAATCAATTCTCCTAAATTCATTTTTATTTCTAGTCTGACGCGACACTTGAACGCGTTTCGTAATAACTTATTACATTTTCAAGGACTTTAGTTTACACACATACAACTATAACCTGCAAACACTAAACAGAGTTTTACTATGCTATGATTTAAACAGCTTTCATCTTATATACCCGCATTTTGGGTGAGGTGATATGTTACAACAGTTTTGGATGAGGTGAACAAAACTTTCAAAACAAGACAGAACAAGAAACAATGGGTATAAATTGGGTAAATTAAAGGGAAGAATGGAAGTAACAGCAAAGGGTCTATTGGCCCATATTTCTTGATGCTTCTATATTGGTGCGGAGTCTTGAAGTGGGTAGAATATAGTTCTGCATTAATTGGCTGTTGATTGCTGGTGTTGACTTCTTGATGTGTAGTGCCTCGCAGATGTCAAGCCGCCTGCTGTCGCTGTATCTATCGATGATTTATGTGTTGTTTGTTAAGATTTCTCTGGGGATGGTCTGGTTGTGGGAAGAGATTATATGTTCCTTAATGGAGCCCTGTTGCTCATGCAGCGTTAATCGTTAATGCAACACCAGCAATGCTTTAATGGTCCCGGTTGGCATATTATTTGGGTGACATCGTCAGCGTATGTGATGTATTCTCCATGATGGGGTTGGGGTAGGTCAGCTGTATATATGTTGAACAGAGTGGGGGAGAGGCAGCTTCCTTGCAGTACTCCACTTTTCAGTTCCAGTACGTCACGCAAGTAGCTGCCGATATTGAGCCTAACAGTTCTGTTGTCTATAAAGCTGCAGAGAGTAACAGTAAATCTCTCAGGGAGTTCTAGTTCAGATATCTTATATTCTAGGCCTTTTTTACCACACTTTATCGAAGGCTTTCGAAACGTCTCTAAAGCACTATATTACACGGATCATTTTTCGGCACTGCATTGGCTATATGCTCGTAGATCAGTGCTATAGCTGTATGGGCCCCTCTGTGGTTTCTAAACCCATGCTGCCTGGTGTTATACTTCTCTTCCTCTTCCATGTACTTCACAAGTCTCTGATTGATTATTTTTCGAATATTTTACCTGGTACTTCGAGGATGGAAATTGGTCTGTAATTTTCAGTTTGGGTTGAAGATTTAACTGGCTTGGGGATTATACATGTGTACTGATGGAGTGCAATCACTGGTACGTTGGACAATACCATCTTATTTATTTTGCTGTTGCCCGGCGCCTTGTTCTTGAAACCCATAATTGTTTTATGAACCTCTGCAATGGTTATGTGTTTCATGAGGTGGCAGTAATTGCGTATGTGTTAAGGTCTATTGTTTGCATCGGGAGTAGTGCTTCAGCTCTGTTATCGACTTGAGTTGTAATTTCCCTTTCATTAATGGGGCAGAAGTTTAAATTTTCTTCCGGGTTTATCTAGAATATTTTTTCCCAGAACTTGCTGAATTCTTGTTCTTGTTCTCTCTTCTCATAGAGTATATTTCCTGAGGTGTCTATGATGTAGGGTGTTTCCTCAGTAGAGTTTCCAATCAGGGTTTTTACTTTTTTTCCAGAACTTTCCTGGGTTTCTGTAGTCGAATTGGATATTGCTTATTATGTCATCCCATTTTTTGGTGTACTCTGTTTTGCGTAGATCTTGCAGCTCATCTTGTAGGTCCCTTTGTAGTCTTTTGCGCTCTAGTAGAATTGTGCAGTCTTTTGCACTGAGTTGTAGAAGGTTGTTATATCTGGTTTGCAGTGTCCTATGTGCCTCAATGGCTGGTGGGTGTGGGAGCGTTATATGGTGAGCTACAGAGATATGATCATTCATGCATTTTTCTATGGTGCTAATTCATGCATTTAACTCAGCATTTATGCATGATATTTCCTTTCCATTAAAAAATCTGTGACACTGATTTCCTATGCACTGCTTTTGAACGCCTCCTAGTCAGTTTTAATGTATTAAAGTCTTGGTGGTGAGGGTTTCTGAATAGGGTTAGTTGATAGCGTCATTATTATTAGTAAGTAGTCGCTTGTGCTCACAGGGGCCTCTTTCAATGCGGGTGTTTAGGAAGTGGTCATTGTTTGACAGTATTATGTCTGGTTTACCACTGTGGCCTTGTCTGACATAAGTTGGGAAGTCTGGGCACAGGTGGGTTAGATTTCCGTTCCTTATCATAATGTGGATGGCTTCTCCTGCTTGGTTGTTCCTTCCGTGTCCCAGTACTCTGTGCTTGGCGTTCAGATCTCCCAGGAAGAAGGCCGGTCTGTTCCTTCTAGTGATTTTCATGATGTTGGCCAGGGGAAGGTAAGGACGTCATGGTGGTTGGTAGCATGTTCCTATGAAGATTATACCTTTCGTAGTTTGGAGTTCAATTGCCAGAGAGTTTCCTTGAAAGTTATCTCGACTTTTGTGTGGAATATTTATTTTTACAGCAATTGCTGCTCCAACGTTGGCCTGGTCAGCTCTGTTGACCTGGTAATTTTGTAATTGAAGATCTTTATTTTCTCAATTTGCTTTTTTCCATGACTGTTAATGAGGGGTCTATTTCACTGTACAGGTTGCTGAGTTCCATGCTCTGTGCGGACACCAGCATAGAACATTGTGCTGAATTATTTTTAATGACTGTATGGCTATGTTGAAACTGACAGGTCTCTTCCGCCTGGTGGATTGTTTGGGATCGGTGCATGTCTGTTTCGCATTGCAGTAAATGTATCGACACTTAAATGATGATTGGTTATGGGGTTTTGGTTGAAAGTATGCGTCATTATCCTGTTGTACACGTCATTC
>WNGS01167731.1:28104-55668 GCA_020271785.1 Procambarus virginalis | reverse complement strand
AAACTTATGTAAGGAATCGTTCAGGACTTGTATATCACTTAGTCAGACCAATCTGGAATTGCAGCTCAGCTTGGAGTCCATACTTAGTTGATCACAAGACAAAGATAGAGAAGATCAGCGGTATGGCACCAGACTCATTCCGTAACTGAGAGGTATGAGCTACGAGGAAAGGCTAAAAGAGCTTAAACTCACGTCCCTGGAAGACAGAAGAGGAAGGGGAGACATGATAACCACTTACCAAATTCTCAGGGGAATTGACAAGGTGGACAAAGACAAACTCTTTAGCACGGGTGGAACACGAACAAGGGGTAACAGGTGGAACTTAGTACCTAGATGAGCCACAGAGACATTAGAAAGATTTTTCAGTGTCAGAGTAGCTAGTAAAGGAATGCATTAGGCAGAGATGTGGTAGAGGCTGACTCCGTACACAGTTTCAAATGTGATATGATAGAGCTCAGTAGGCTCAGGAATCTATACACCAGTTGATTGACAATTGAGAGGCGGGACCAAAGAGCCAAAGCTCAACCCCCATCAATCACTAATAGGTAAGTACAAATAGGATAGTACATACACACACACGCCACACGCACACATGAGAAACCCATGGTTAATCAGAGATGTAGGCTAGCTAAGCAGCAAAGTAAAAGGGTGTAGAGAAACTATAGAAATAAAATGACACTTGAGAGCAGAGAAAGATACCAGAGTGCCAGGAATGAATATGTCAGGATGAGAAGAGAGGCAGAAGGGTAATACGATAATGACATCGCAAGCAAGGCAATAACTCAACCTAAATTACTGCATAGCTACATCAGGAGATGAACAACAGTGAAGGAACAGGTAATGAAACAGAGGATAGGGGGCAGACAGATTCACTACAAACAACAAGGAAGTGTGTGAGGAACTGAATAAAAATTCCAGGGTCTTAACATTAGAGCAAGGAGAAGTTCTAGAGATAAAAGAGGGAATAGCTAACCAGGCACCACTAAAAGAGTTTGGTATTAACAGGAGGAATGTAAGGAAGCTCTTGCTAGAGTTGGATGTGACAAAGGCTATGGGTCGAGATGAAATCTCCCTTAAATCCTAAAGGAACGAGCATAATCACTGAGCCTGCCACTCTCATAGTGTATACCAAATCACTGATAACAGGGGGAACTGCCAAATATTAAGAAAGCAGCTAATGTAGTCCTTATATACAAGAAGGGGGATAGACAGGAGGCACTGAACTTTAGGCCAGTATCCCTAACTTGCATACCATGGAAGCTGATGGAGAAGATCGTGGGAAAAAAGCTAGTGGAACATCTGGAGCGAAAGAACTTTGTAACACAACATCAACATGGGTTCAGGGATGGCAGGTCCTGCTCACATGATTAATTGAGTTCTACGTCTCTGGCCGTAACAATATAACCAGTGAAGAACAGGGTGCCATCGGCACAATCAGAGAACACTGTATAAAGATCAGAAGTCCACGGTTGTTCAACATCCTCCCAGCGAGCATAAGAAATATTGCCGGAACAACCGTGAACATCTTTAAGAGAAAACTAGATAGTTTTCTTCAATGAATGCCGGACCAATCTAGCTCTCATGTGGGCTTGCAGGCCGCTCTAAGCAACAGCCTGGTGGACCAACCTCTTTCAAGTCAAGTCTGGACTCGGGTCGGGCTTGGGGAGCAGAAGAACTCCCAGAACCCCATCAAGCAGGTATCAAGCAAGCAGGCAACAAAAATCAGGCAAGGAAGAGAGGGGTAGGCAGACTGCATATTTTTGGATTTCCAGCAAGCCTTTGACATAGTAACACACAAGAGGCTAGTGCAAAAGCTGGAGATACAGGCAGGAGTGAAAAGGAAGGTACTCCGTTAAATAAGGGAGTACCTAAACAACAGACAACAGTGAGAGGTGACGTCTCAGCTTTGCGAGGCGGCACCAGTGGAGTCCCGCAGGGTTCAGTCCTCGGTCCTATAGCGGTTTCTGATATATGCAAATGATCTCCCTGAGGGAGCCGGTCGGCCGAGCGGGCAGCACGCTGGACCTGTGATTCTGTGGTCCTGGGTTCGATCCCAGGCGCCGGCGAGAAACAATGGGCAGTTTCTTTCACCCTATGCCCCTGTTACCTAGCAGTAAAATAGGTACCTGGGTGTTAGTCAGCTGTCACGGGCTGCTTCCTGGGGGTAGAGGCCTGGTCGAGGACCGGGCCGCGGGGACACTAAAAAAAAAAAGCCCCCAAATCATCTCAAGAGGGTATAGAATCGTTCCTCTCATTATTTTCTGATGATGTAAAAATTATGAGGAGAATTAAGACGGAGGAAGATAGTATGAGGCTACAAAATAACCTAGACAATCTGAATGTATGGTCCAACAAATGCCTACTAAAGTTCAACCCGAGTAAATGTAAGGTAATGAAACTAGGCGGTGGAAACAGGAGGCCAGACACAGGATACCGAAAAGGAGATAAAGTACTTCATGAAACGGATAGAGAGAAAGATCTAGGAGTTGATATCCCACCGAACCTGTCTCCTGAAGCCCACATAAAAGAATAACGTCTGAGGCGGAAGCGAGGCTGGCTAACATTAGAACTGCCTTCAGGGACCTGTGTAAGGAATCATTCATCCAGAACTGTCATCTATAGTACTGCCGTCGCACACGACTTCACTGCTACTGCTACTTCCAGGGGTTCTTCATCGTGGAACACTCCGGCCGAAGTGCCTTACCGTTGGAGTGGACGGCGGCAGAGCGACGGTCTCGCTTCATGCAGGTTGACGTTCAATCTCGGACCGTCGAAGTGGTTGGGCACCATTCCTTTCATCCGTCCCATCCCAAATACTTATCTTACCCTTCCATTTGCTATATAGTCGTAATGCCTTGGCGCTTTCTCCTGATGATTCCCTTCCCTCCCTCTCCTCGTGTGACATTCCTGCACTTTCCCTTCCATCTCTCTACCGTCCCTCTCTTTTTCTCCCCTCCCCGAAAACTATATTCATCACGCGTAAAAAAAACACACAATCAAGAATACCAAATAAAGTTGAATCCTGTACCTCTCGCTCCGAAATTTTGTCACAGTCTACCACGCTGCGTTTGTCATCTAATCTAACTTCTTGACTGAATACTTACCTGAGAGTCTCCTGCAGCCTCGCGCAATCTCTGTTTGGCCGAGGATTATTATACTTGTATATCAGTTTAACTTTGTATATTTTTGTGTATCTCTAATCTCATTTTCCTTTGAATTGTTTCTTCCAATAACTGTTTTCTTTTTATGCAAAAATAATAATATTAGGGACAAAATTCTGTATATCTAAGTATTTATCTAATAGTATTTTGTAGGACCAAGCGGTTGTTTAATGCAAAACTCAAGCTCTTTTGTATTAGCTGCTATGGACAGATTTGTTTCCTCAACTCTGAAGCCTCGTGATCATTCCACTCACCGCCCGACCCCCATTACTGTGACTCGCCTACGTTTAAAGCTTCCACACTGTTCATTCGTAAATTAAACGTATCATCTCTGTTTACTGTATAGCATCCCTTGTGTATGTGTCTCGTGTTTACTATGACTCTTCAGTCTTATTCTGTGCTCGCCTGAGTGTGTCTCCGTACTTCATCTCTGTCATCTCTAGGAACAAGCCTTCAGTTTTTTTTAATGGGGTCACTATGTGTTTGTTCTGTAAACTTAAACTCAGGTCATACGCATTTAATCAATCCCTTGAGCATGTGGGGGGGGGGGGGGGAATGGAGGAGGAGTATCGATACACACACATTTCCATGTGGGTATTGTTGACGTGTTCTGCTTTGTTTCTACTCCCATGTCTTCATTTCATCGTTACTGGTACGTAACTCCTTTTCATGTGTTGTTCATTCTGCCTCCAATGACCTTTTTATATGACCTTGTTTTTGTTATGAATGTAGTCTAGAAACTATTTCTCAAACCTCACCATTTAGTAAACATTTTCTTGTTCTTTGCTGCCCTTGTTTGTCTTATCGTGGAATATAAAAAAAAAAACATAAATTTAACTTTATCACCGGCGAGTTCACCTTCCTCAACATGGGCCAGTCCATCACCGTATCACCACGATGTCCTAATATACACCACCACGTCTCCTCTCCAGAGACACACTGGCAGAGGTTTTCAGCAACACGCTGACATGGGTCACAAAATCACTTCCTGGGGTGTCTGAGATCCTAGGAGATGTCTCTAGCAACACGCTAGCAGCACCTCTCAGCAGACTGCCACTACTATCGTCTACTAACTCCTCTTGGCCAAATCCCGGGTACGTCGGTCCATACAACACTGCCTAAGTACAACAGCCAAGACACTGCTTACTACCGACGGCCGCCATTTATCCTCGCAGGAAACAGTCAGCAGTTCTGGACTGCCCGAGGTGAAATGATTTCCGCAGTACAATAGACTCTTCACGTCAGCCCTGTGGACCTTAAATTCAATAGCCAGACAGAAAATATATAATTGAGAATAATTTACATGATGTCATCATTCACCCCGACTCTAAATCTAAGCTCCACGCATTGTTATCTAGTCAATACAGAGATAATATACAACTCTTCACAGAAATCCAACATATAGGAAAAGAAGCCCATAATATAGGGCGAACTTGTGGTACAGTCCCGTGTACTGGGTGTGTGGCGGCGCACTTTTGGTAAAGTGCTGTGTACTACGTGTGTGGCGGTGCACTTGTGGTACAGTCCTATGTATATGGTGTGTGGAGGCGCACTTGTGGTACATTCCTGTGTATTTGGTGTGTGGCGGCGCACTTGTGGTACAGTCCTGTGTACTGGGTATGTGGAGGCGCACTTGTGGTACATTCCTGTGTATTTGGTGTGTGGCGGCGCATTAGTGGTACAGTCCTGTGTACTGGGTATGTGGAGGCGCACTTGTGGTACATTCCTGTGTATTTGGTGTGTGGCGGCGCACTTGTGGTACAGTCCTGTGTATTGGGTGTGTCGCGGCGGTCTTGTGGTACACTCCTGTGTACTGGGTGTGTGAAGGAGCACTTGTGGTTCAGTCCTGTGTACTGGGTGTGTGGCGGCGCTCTTGTGATACAGTCCTGTGTACTGGGTATGTGGAGGCGCACTTGTGGTACAGTCTTGTGTACTGGGTGTGTGCAGGCGCACTTATGGTAAACTTCTGTGCACTGGGTGTGTGGCGGCGCATTAGTGGTACAGTCCTGTGTACTGGGTGTGTGGCGGCGCCCTTGTGGTACAGTCCTGGGTACAGGGTGTCTGGCGCCGAACTTATGGTAAAGTTCTGTGCACTGGGTGTGTGGCGGCGCATTAGTGGTACAGTCCTGTGTACTGGGTGTGTGGTGGCGCACTTGTGGTAAAGTCCTGTGTACTGGGTGTGAGGCGGCGCACTTGCGGTAAAGTTCTATATACAGGGTGTGTGGAGGCGCACTTGTGGTATAGTCCTGGGTACTGGGTGTGTGGCTGCGCACTAGTGGTACAGTTCTGTGTACTGGGTGTGTAGTGGTTCTCTTGTGGTACAGTCCTGTGTACTGGGTGTGTGGAGGCGCCCTTGTTGTACACTCCTGTGTACTGGGTTTGTGGAGGACCACTTGTGGTACTGTCCTGTTTACTGGGTGTGTGGAGGCGCACTTGTGGTATAGTCCTGGGTACTGGGTGTGTGGCTGCGCACTTGTGGTACAGTTCTGTGTACTGGGTGTGTGGAGGCGTTCTTGTGGAACAGTCATGTGTATTGGGTGGTGGAGGAATACATTTGGTACAGTCCTGTGAACTGGGTGTGTTGTGGCGTTCTTATGGTACAGTACTTTTGTACTGGGTGTATGGCGGCACACTTGTGGTACAGTCCTGCGTACTGAAAAGAGAAAACATGCACTCTCTTGAACATTATATTGTAGAATGTCCCATACTGGCTGACTTTCGCCCTCCTGGGCTAAGGTATGCTGAACTCTGTAATTACTATATGAGTACTGGAACACTTGATGATTTATTGGACTTGTACCAAGATTGACCATGTAATAGATTAATTATACAATGTATATGATGTAACTATATAACCTGAGCTTGTAAAAGCACCTTAATCACCTTCAGTGATTAAGTGCTTAATTGCACACTAGTTTCTTTATCAGCTATCTCACCCTGTCAGAGTGAATGAGATAAATGTCTGTGAATACATGTGTGTATATATGTATATGTGTGTGTGTATGTATATGTATGGGTATAATGTATATATGGAAGCTGATCAGAATTACATTTCACCTTTGTAAATGTACATTAATGACACCGGTAGAAGACACATCGAACACTTTATGTAAGGCATACGTAAATCTGTGTATCTATGTATTTACGTATATAGGTTAGCTTAGCATTTTAAAAGCACAGACTCACCTTCAGTGGTTGATTGTTCAATAAACCCTTGAAATATATGTTTAACACATCTCTAACCCTGTCTATGGAGGACAGAAGAAAATGTATATATGTTGGTTAGCATTGTAAATGTGTGGCCACGTCTGTGGTAGAATACAATAAAAAAAAAAATTGGGTGGGTGGAGGCAGGCTTGTGGTACAGTCCTGTGCACTGGGTGTGTAGAGGCACTCTTGTGGTATAGTCCTGTGTATTGGGTGTGTGGAGGCTCTTGTGTGGTACAGTCCTGTGTACTGGGTGTGTGGAGGCGTACTTGTGGTACAGTTCTGTGTACTGGGTGTGTGGAGGCGCTCTTGTGGAACAGTCATGTATATTGGGTGTGTGGAGGCGAACTTGTGGTACTGTCCTGGGTACTGGGTGTGTGGAGGCGTACTTGTGGTACAGTCCTGGGTACTGGGTGTGTGGAGGCGCTCTTGTGCTACAGTCCTGTGTACTAGGTGTGGTGGCGCTCTTGTGGAACTGTCCTATGTACTGGGTGTGTGCAGGCGCACGTGTGGTTCAGTCCTGTGCACTGAGTGTGTGGAGGCGCTCTTGTGGGACAGTCCTGTGTACTGGAAGTGTTAAGGCGCTCTTGTGGTACAGTCCTGTGTATTGGGTGTGTGAAGGCGCACTTGTGGTATAGTCCTGTGTACTACGTATGTGGCAGCGCTCTTGTGGTACAGTCCTCTGTACTGGGTGTGTGGAGGCGCACTTGTGGTACAGTCCTGTGTACTGGGTGTGTGGAGGAATACTTGGGGTACACTCGTGTGTACTGGGTGTGTTGTGGCGCTCTTGTGGTACAGTCCTGTGTACTGGGTGTGTGGCTGCGCACTTGTGGTACAGTCCTGTGTATTGGGTATGTGCAGGCGCACTTGTGGTACAGTCCTGAGTATTCGGTGTGTGGCGGGGCATTAGTGGTACAGTCCTGTGTTCTGGGAGTGTGGCGGTGCTTTTGTGATACAGTCCTGTGTACTGGGTGTGTGGAGGCACACTTGCGATTTAGTCCTTTGTACTGTGTTTGTGGAGGCGCATTTGTGGTACAGTCCTGTGTACTGGGTTTATGGTGGCGCACTTGTGGTACAGTTCTGTGTTTTCGGTGTGTGGAAGCGCACTTGTGGTACAGTCCTGTGTACTAGGTGTGTGGAGGAATGCTTGTGGTACAGTCCTGTGTACTGGGTGTTGTGGCGCTCTTGTTGTACACCTCTATGTACTAGGTGTGTGAAGCCGCACTTGTGTTACAGTCCTGTGTACTGGGTGTGTGGCGGCGCACTTGTGGTTCAGTCCTTTGTACTGGGTGTGTGGCGGCGCACTTGTGGTACAGTCCTGTGTAGTGGGTATGGGTTGGCGCTCTTGTGGTACACTTCTGTGCACTGGGTGTGTGGAGGCGCTCTTGGGGTACAGTCCTGTGTACTGGGTGTGTGGCGGCGCTCTTGTTATTCACTCCTGTGTACTGAGTGTCTGGCAGTCCTATTGTGGTACAAACTCCTGTGTTCTGGGTGTGTAGAATCGCACGTGTGGTACAGTCCTGTGTACTGGGTGTGTGGAAGCGCAGGTGTGGTACATCCCTGTGTACTCGGTGTGGAAGGATTCCTGTGGTACAGTCCTGTGTACTGGGTGTGTGGGGGGACTCTTGTAATACAGTTCTGTGTACTGGGTGTGTGGAGGCGCACTTGTGGTACAGTCCTGTGTATTGAGTGTGTGGTGGCGCAATTTTGGTACAGTCCTGTGTGCTGGGTGTGTAGAGGCACACTTGTGGTGCAGTCCTGTGTACTGGGTATGTGCAGGCGCACTTGTGGTACAGTCCTGTGAACTGGGTGTGTGGTGGCGCTCTTGTGGTAGACTCCTGTGTATTGGGTGTGTGGCGGCACACTTTTGTTACAGTCCTGTGTACTGGGTGTGTGGAGGCGAACTACTGGTACAGTCCTGTGTACTTGGTGTGTGGCAGCGCACTTTTGGTACAGTCCTGTGTACTTGGTGTGTGGCAGCGGTCTTGTGGTACACGCCTGTGTACTGGGTGTGTGGAGGCGCACTTGTGGGACAGTCCAGTGTAGTGGGTGTGTGGAGGNTACACATCCCATTATTGACGTAATGGGCCTCACCAGACGAGAAGGTTCGAACCCTTCCCAGCGCCCCCATCGTGTCAATATGAACACCACACACGGCCCTCGCTGTGATTACCTCACCCTGGTAATTGTTGACCTTGATTGATGAGGGAATATTGGCTTCCCTGGCACTTAGAGTCAGTTAGTTACACCTGTGACCTCGCTAGTGATCTGCAGGTGTGTGAATGTGTTCCAGAGGGTCATTATGACCTGCAGGTGTGTGAATGTGTTCCAGAGGGTCATTATGATCTGCAGGTGTGTGAATGTGTTCCAGAGGGTCATTATGACCTGCAGGTGTGAATGTGTTCCAGAGGGTCATTATGATCTGCAGGTGTGTGAATGTGTTCCAGAGGGTCATTATGATCTGCAGGTGTGTGAATGTGTTCAGAGGGTCATTATGACCTGCAGGTGTGTGAATGTGTTCCAGAGGGTCATTATGACCTGCAGGTGTGTGAATGTGTTCCAGAGGGTCATTATGATCTGCAGGTGTGTGAATGTGTTCCAGAGGGTCATTATGACCTGCAGGTGTGTGAATGTGTTCCAGAGGGTCATATGACCTGCAGGTGTGTGAATGTGTTCCAGAGGGTCATTATGACCTGCAGGTGTGTGAATGTGTTCCAGAGGGTTATTATGATCTGCAGGTGTGTGAATGTGTTCCAGAGGGTTATTATGATCTGCAGGTGTGTGAATGTGTTCCAGAGTGTTATTATGATCTGCAGGTGTGTGAATGTGTTCCAGAGGGTCATTATGATCTACAGGTGTGTGAATGTGTTCCAGAGGGTTATTATGATCTGCAGGTGTGTGAATGTGTCCCAGAGGGTTATTATGAGCTGCAGGTGTGTGAATGTGTTCCAGAGGGTTATTATGATCTGTAGGTGTGTGAATGTATTCCAGAGGGTCATTATGATCTCCAGGTGTGTGAATGTGTTCCAGAGTGTTATTATGATCTGTAGGTGTGTGAATGTGTTCCAGAGGGTCATTATGACCTGCAGGTGTGTGAATGTGTTCCAGAGGTCATTATGATCTACAGGTGTGTGAATGTGTTCCAGAGGGTCATTATGACCTGCAGGTGTGAGAATGTGTTCCAGAGGGTTATTATGATCTGCACGTGTGTGAATGTGTCCCAGAGGGTTATTATGATCTCCAGGTGTGTGAATGTGTTCCAGAGTGTTATTATGATCTGCAGGTGTGTGAATGTGTTCCAGAGGGTCATTATGATCTACAGGTGTGTGAATGTGTTCCAGAGGGTTATTATGATCTGCAGGTGTGTGAATGTGTCCCAGAGGGTTATTATGAGCTGCAGGTGTGTGAATGTGTTCCAGAGGGTTATTATGATCTGCAGGTGTGTGAATGTGTTCCAGAGGGTCATTATGATCTCCAGGTGTGTAAATGTGCCCCAGAGGGATATTATGATCTCCAGGTGTGTGAACGTGTCCCAGAGGGTTATTATGATCTCCAGGTGTGTGAATGTGTCCCAGAGGGGGATATTATGATCTGCAGGTGTGTGAATGTGTCCCAAAGGGCTATTATGATCTGCAGGTGTGTGAATGTGTCCCAGAGGGTTATTATGATCTGCAGGTGTGTGAATGTGTCCCAGAGAGTTATTATGATCTGCAGGTGTGTGAATGTGTCCCAGAGGGTTATTATGATCTGCAGGTGTGTGGATGTGTCCAAGAGGGATATTATGATCTGCAGGTGTGTGGATGTGTCCCAGAGGGGTTATTATGATCTGCAGGTGTGTGGATGTGTCCCAGAGGGTTATTATGCGTCTGGCCAAACTTCCCACATGGTGCCTTGTGTTAGTGATCTTCTCTGGTCAGGTGATATACGTTATATTTGGTCTTCAGAGAGAGAGCTTGAGTGATGATAATATCAGGAATTACTTTCATGGAGAATACAATATTGTTAACTATGACAGAAGTATTAATAGTCGGTGGGGCTGTAATTTATGTGTACCGCTTGTAGATGTTGCAGCAGTAGTTCTTGTAGATTTCAACTAATTTTGTCTGGGACAGGTAGGCTGTGTGTGTATATACGTTAGACTTGTATCGCAACGTTTCCTCTCGGAAACACATTGTATTTTGAAATAAAAATCCCTCAACGTCGAATTTAAGATGTACTCAAGTCAAGCTGCTCGCAAAATTGCCGTGTTGGCCTGTTGGAATAATGGGGCATTCGTAGGTCCTCGGCTAGGTTAGGTTCGGGCCATTTAGTACATCATTTTAGTGACGCTGGGAACGCTCGAGAGAGCGGGGTCCCCCACAGGGTCGAATTACTGACCTGCCACAGGATGTAACTCCACAACAGTTGACTAAGTCCCGGCTAACTGTTTCTACTAGGTGGACAGAGGCATTAGTTGCTATGAAACGGGCACAAATATTTTTGTCTCACCAGGGATTCGAACCTTGGAAACCCGATATTGATAGGAGAGCGAACTCAACAGTACTCCGGATACCATACTAGTTAGAGCAAACGCAGCAGCACTAACATTAGTTGTGACATTGAGTACAGTAGTAGATGAAGTAGAAGTACTCGCTTGTAGAGTACTGTGAATATTAGCAGCAGAGTAGTAGATGAAACCAGCCAACCACACGACGAAATTACGACGTTGTTACAACGTTTGAACAAGGTTTAACACTTAACAAGTTGTAACAACCGATATAGCAAGTTGTAACAACGTCCTAATTCGTCATAAAAAGTTATAACAAGATGTAACAACTTCATTACAATTTGCAACACGAGGATTATTGGAACCGTTACGTTGTGTGTTTGCTGGACATAGTGCTATGAATATTAGCAGAGTACTAGTAGAGTTAGTACTACTAAAGCAACTACTTGTACTAGCATTAGTAGCAAGGAGCAGTTTCAGTACTTAGAGAGCTGGTAGCAATAGTAACAACAGGAATTTTTGTAGAAGGAATATTATGAGCAGAATTGGTAAGGTCATTGACTCAAAGGACTGATTTTTAGAGGAGAAATGTGTCTGTTTGCCAACGGTACAAGTCTTACCTTCTAAATGTGTTAGTGAGAGAGGTCTAGAGTCGCTAAGTATGGGAAATATATTTTGTTAACTTTGTATGATATCAGACATGAAAAATTTAAATCTGAAAAAAAAACACAAGTTCAAATTACAACAATAATAATCAAGCCAAAAAATTACTGAACTAATGATTATAATAACAAGAAATTTAAATGCTTTGCAAGCGCTTACGAGAAGCAGCACGAAACCCATTGCAAACGCTGCACATTTGCCGAGGTGAAACAACTGAATATTGCAGCACACTTTAAACTGGCGTCTACGGCGACAATGCAACCATTACCATCCAGTGTGTGATGCAAGAGTCCATGAAGAAAAGTGTTTCGAAATTTCTGTTCCACGATGCTCAAATTTCGCCCGATGCTAAGACGGGCGAAAAAAACTTGTTAGACCAACAGGTAAACAATAGCAATATACTATTGTTTTAGCATATTAATTTGTTTGATAAATGATACAAAAACATGATAAAAACAATTGAATTCGTCATGTCTACTGGTCTGCAAGGTTGATCTTTTCACGAAATTTTAACCGCTATCGACTATTCATCTTTCAATATTTTATTTTTAGTCCCTTTTTCCATCCAGTCTATTCTTCCTATTTGTCACAAATCACTCCCCTCACTTTGTTCCCCGCGTCGTGGTGCAATATGTTACTTTTATGGCTGTTGTAGGTTTGGCACTGATTACTTCAGGGAATAAGGAAGCTCCGTAAATACTCGCTTCCTGAAGACATATTGTCCCATCCAGCTATACACACACACACACACACACACACACACACACACACACACACACACACACACACACACACACACACACACACACACACACACACACACACACACACCACACACACCTAACGGGAAGGAGCTACCTAACAGGAAGGAGCTAGAGGGTAATGGTAAGGGGCGAGAAGTCGGACTGGCGAACAGTAACGAGTGGAGTACCTCAAGGATCGGTGCTGGGACCAATCCTCTTTCTAATTTACGTAAATGACATGTTTACAGGAGTGGAATCATACATGTCAATGTTTGCGGATGACGCAAAATTAATGAGAAGAGTTGTGACAGACGAGGATTGTAGGATCCTCCAAGAGGACTTAAACAGGTTGCAGAGATGGTCAGGGAAATGGCTACTGGAGTTTAACACCAGTAAATGTAAAGTTATGGAAATGGGATCAGGTGATAGGAGACCAAAGGGACAGTACACAATGAAGGGGAACAGCCTACCTGTAATGATTCGAGAAAGAGATCTGGAAGTGGATGTGACACCTAATCTAACTCCTGAGGCACATATAAATAGGATAACGACAGCAGCGTACTCTACACTGGCGAAAATTAGAACTTCATTCAGAAACCTAAATGAGGAGGCTTTCAGGGCGCTTTACACTGCCTACGTGAGACCTGTCTTAGAGTATGCCACGCCATCATGGAGCACCCACCTGAAGAAACACATAAGGAAACTGGAGAAGGTTCAGAGGTTTGCGACGAGGCTTGTCCCAGAGTTACGAGGGATGGGATATGAAGAGCGTCTGAAGGAACTGAACCTTACGACACTAGAGAAAAGAAGGGAGAGAGGAGATATGATAGGAACATATAAAATACTCAGGGGAATTGACAAAGTGGAAATAGATGAAATGTTCACACGTAATAATAACAGAACGAGGGGACATGGGTGGAAACTGGAAACTCAGATGAGTCACAGAGATGTTAGGAAGTTTTCTTTTAGCGTGAGAGTAGTGGAAAAATGGAATGCACTTCGGGAACAGGTTGTGGAAGCAAATACTATTCATACTTTTAAGACTAGATATGATAGGGAAATAGGACAGGAGTCATTGCTGTAAACAACAGATGGCTGGAAAGGCGGGATCCAAGAGTCAATGCTCGATCCTGCAAGCACAAATAGGTGAGTACACACACACACACACACACACACACACACACACACACACACACACACACACACACACACACACACACACACACACACACACACACACACATTTGGGTATTGAAAGAGTGTGCAGGAGCACTTTGCTTACCACTCTCCATAGTGTATAGTAAGTCACTGGAAACGGGGGACCTACCAGAAATATGGAAGACTGCTAATGTAGTACCAATATACAAAAAGGGTGACAGACAAGAGGCACTGAACTACAGGCCAGTGTCCTTAACTTGTATACAATGCAAGGTGATGGAGAAGATTGTGAGAAAAAACCTAGTAACACATCTGGAGAGAAGAGACTTCGTGACAACCCATCAACATGGGTTCAGGGAGGGTAAATCTTGCCTTACAGGCTTGATAGAATTCTACGATCAGGTGACAAGAATTAAGCAAGAAAGAGAAGGGTGGGCGGACTGCATTTTTTTGGACTGTCGGAAAGCCTTTGACACAGTACCCCATAAAAGGTTGATGCATAAGCTGGAGAAACAGGCAGGAGTAGCAGGTAGGGCGCTCCAGTGGATAAGGGAGTACCTAAGCAATAGGAAGCAGAGAGTTACAGTGAGGGGTGGACCTCAGACTGGCGTGAAGTCACCAGTGGAGTCCCACAGGGCTCTGTACTTGGACCTATCCTGTTTCTGATATACGTAAATGATCTCCCAGAGGGTATAGACTCATTCCTCTCAATGTTTGCTGACGACGCCAAAATTATGAGAAGGATTAAGACAGAGGGGGACAGCTTGAGACTTCAAGAAGACCTGGACAAGCTGCAGGAATGGTCGAACAAATGGCTGTTAGAGTTTAACCCAAGCAAATGTAATGTAATGAAGATAGGGGTAGGAAGCAGGAGACCAGATACAAGGTATCATTTGGGAGATGAAATACTTCAAGAGTCAGAGAGAGAGAAAGACCTGGGGGTTGATATCACGCCAGACCTGTCCCCTGAAGCTCATATCAAGAGGATAACATCAGCAGCATATGCCAGGTTGGCTAACATAAGAACGGCCTTTAGAAACTTGTGTAAGGAATCTTTCAGAACATTATATACCACATATGTCAGACCAATCCTGGAGTATGCGGCTCCAGCATGGAGTCCCTATCTAGTCAAGCATAAGACTAAACTGGAAAAGGTTCAAAGGTTTGCCACCAGACTAGTACCCGAGCTGAGAGGTATGAGCTACGAGGAGCGACTGCAGGAATTAAACCTCACTTCGTTGGAAGACAGAAGAGTTAGGGGGGACATGATCACCACATTCAAGATTCTCAGGGGAATCGACAGGGTTGATAAAGACAGGCTGTTTAACACAAGGGGCACACGCACTAGGGGACACAGGTGGAAACTGAGTGCCCAAATGAGCCACAGAGATATTAGAAAGAACTTTTTTAGTGTCAGAGTGGTTGACAAATGGAATGCATTAGGAAGCGATGTGGTGGAGGCTGACTCCATACACAGTTTCAAGTGTAGATATGATAGAGCCCATTAGGCTCAGGAAACTGTACACCTGTTGATTGACGGTTGAGAGGCGGGACCAAAGAGCCAGAGCTCAACCCCCGCAAGCACAACTAGGTGAGTACAACTAGGTGAGTACACACCACACACACACACACCACACACACACACACACACACACACACACACACACACACACACACACACACACACACACACACACCCACACATACAGNCGGTATGCCAACCTTTTGTTTTCAGTATGCGTCCTCGAGTTCAATAACCCTCTTCAATCAGGTAGTCAAACACCCATACTCTGTGGTCGCTCTCTTATGTCGGAGTCGTTCAGAGTGAAGATTAGGTCTAGTCTCGCTGGTTCGTCATTTCCTATCATCCTTTTGAGAGTGTGTGTGTATGTGTGTGTGTACTCACCTAGTTGTACTCACCTAGTTGTGCTTGCGGGGGTTGAGCTCTGGCTCTTTGGTCCCGCCTCTCAACCGTCAATCAACAGGTGTACAGTTTCCTGAGCCTAATGGGCTCTATCATATCTACACTTGAAACTGTGTATGGAGTCAGCCTCCACCACATCGCTTCCTAATGCATTCCATTTGTCAACCACTCTGACACTAAAAAAGTTCTTTCTAATATCTCTGTGGCTCATTTGGGCAATCAGTTTCCACCTGTGTCCCCTAGTGCGTGTGCCCCTTGTGTTAAACAGCCTGTCTTTATCAACCCTGTCGATTCCCCTGAGAATCTTGAATGTGGTGATCATGTCCCCCCTAACTCTTCTGTCTTCCAACGAAGTGAGGTTTAATTCCTGCAGTCGCTCCTCGTAGCTCATACCTCTCAGCTCGGGTACTAGTCTGGTGGCAAACCTTTGAACCTTTTCCAGTTTAGTCTTATGCTTGACTAGATAGGGACTCCATGCTGGAGCCGCATACTCCAGGATTGGTCTGACATATGTGGTATATAATGTTCTGAAAGATTCCTTACACAAGTTTCTAAAGGCCGTTCTTATGTTAGCCAACCTGGCATATGCTGCTGATGTTATCCTCTTGATATGAGCTTCAGGGGACAGGTCTGGCGTGATATCAACCCCCAGGTCTTTCTCTCTCTCTGACTCTTGAAGTATTTCATCTCCCAAATGATACCTTGTATCTGGTCTCCTGCTTCCT
This sequence comes from Procambarus virginalis, assembly GCA_020271785.1. NCBI lineage: Eukaryota > Metazoa > Arthropoda > Malacostraca > Decapoda > Cambaridae > Procambarus > Procambarus virginalis. Next base: position 39,601 of record WNGS01167731.1, on the reverse strand, counting down.
ACCCCTATCTTCATTACATTACATTTGCTTGGGTTAAACTCTAACAGCCATTTGTTCGACCAATCCTGCAGCTTGTCCAGGTCTTCTTGAAGTCTCAAGCTGTCCTCCTCTGTCTTAATCCTTCTCATAATTTTGGCGTCGTCAGCAAACATTGAGAGGAATGAGTCTATACCCTCTGGGAGATCATTTACGTATATCAGAAACAGGATAGGTCCAAGTACAGAGCCCTGTGGGACTCCACTGGTGACTTCACGCCAGTCTGAGGTCTCACCCCTCACTGTAACTCTCTGCTTCCTATTGCTTAGGTACTCCCTTATCCACTGGAGCGCCCTACCTGTTACTCCTGCCTGTTTCTCCAGCTTATGCATCAACCTTTTATGGGGTACTGTGTCAAAGGGTTTCCGACAGTCCAAAAAAATGCAGTCCGCCCACCCTTCTCTTTCTTGCTTAATTCTTGTCACCTGATCGTAGAATTCTATCAAGCTTGTAAGGCAAGATTTACCCTCCCTGAACCCATGTTGATGGGTTGTCACGAAGTCTCTTCTCTCCAGATGTGTTACTAGGCTTTTTCTCACAATCTTCTCCATCACCTTGCATGGTATACAAGTTAAGGACACTGGCCTAAAGTCCACACACTGGACAAGGACACACACTGTTGTGTGTGTGTGTGTGTGTGTGTGTTGTGTGTGTGTGGTGTGTGTGTGGGGTGTGTGTGTGTGTGTGGTGTGTGTGTGTGTGTGTGTGTGTGTGTGTGTGTGTGTGTGCGTGTGTGTGTGTGTGTGTGTGTGGGTGTGTGTGTGTGTAAATCACGAAAATTAACACGTGATGAAAAATGTGACAGAGTCAGACCACTAAGGAAGAACCTGTTTGTTGATCAACTGATGTCTGCTTTGAGCCTCTGCGAGTCACATTCTGATTTTTAACTGGTAATCAATGATTATATTTAGACTAGATTCTTCCCATGGAGGCGGCTGCCGAAAGTGTCGATATGATCTATCTTCCCCTTTGATTTTACTGGCCCATTTCAAGTTCACTTTCTCTAGAATCTTTATCAGATTATCCGTCCATGCACTTGTTCTATATTGAAGGTTTCTGTGAAGAGATCTGTGTATGCTATCTTTGATTGACAGTCTGGCGGTGGTTCCAACAAGTTTTGCTGTTATGGTGGCTATTCTTTATTTGATATTGTTTTCTAAGGCTGGTAAGATGGTTTCCATTCTCAGATTCTCTCGACGCGTCCATATAGTTGCTCCCAGCATTGTTCTGATGGGATCATTTTGAGACACTTCCAGTTTCTCCCATTGGTTATCACTGATGGATGTAAGAGCAAGAGCAGCATAGTCAATGGAGGAGGGAGGGAATTATCAGGGAAAGTGCCAAGCCATTGCGACTATATAGCACAGGGAATGGGCCAGGATAAGGATTTGGGATAAGCTGCACAATCTCTAAGACTTGTCAGGGAGCGCAAAGCTAAGTTTCTGGCTTTACAACGTTGCCGAAGATATTCAATTTCTTGAGTGAATTTCAACTGGCTGTCTATTATGACTCCAAGGCATTGAAAGGAGAAAACCCACTCAATTTCGTGTCCCTGTATTGCGAGTCTGATGTCTTGAGTTCTCATTTTAACAGACATTGATTTGTTTTATTGCTGTTTATTTTATCAGTTATGCGTTCCGGTTCCCTGCTGATGATGTCTAGGCATTTTCGTTCATGGTTCCCGGCGCCTTACCATTGATGATGACCACAAAGTCGTCTGCATAGTTACGCAGGTTGCCTTTGGTAACTTGAGCTTCATGAATTGTTCCATGAGACAGTTGAAGAGAAAGAGGCTTAGTATTCCTCCCTGCGAAGTTCCATTTGCCCGCCTCTTTGAGGAGGATGTTTCCCTTATAATTTGTCTTTAGCTTCTCGGTTAAGCAGGATTCCTTTGGCTTCCATTTGCAAGGCAAAAGTGTGTCCTTTGATTTCCTTATCGACTAGGCAGCATAGTGTAGCTCGTTCATTGGCTAGCTCCAGGCACGTCTGGGATCCTCTAGGAGGTAGGTTCGAACCCCTCGCCACGGCCCTTGTGCATTTGTTCATTTGATGCATCACGCTATTGTGATTTCTGAGTGTAATTTAAGCTTTGTAAATTTTTCTTCATATGACAGGTTTCTAATTAGGGGGGATTAACTTTGTCATCCTACGCTAGGTGCCTTCTAGTGAATTTATATTAATTCTATAGTAGGGCGACCAACTCTGAACTACATAATCTAAATGGGGCCTAGCCAGAGCAAGATATAGCTGGAGAATAACACCAGGTGTCTTATTACTAATGCTTTGATTAATAAATTCCAGTGTCCTATTTGCCTTATTACAAAAATTTACGCATTGATTTTTGGGTTTTAATTCTTACATTTCATACCTCCCAGATCCATTTTGCAATCCGACTTCGCAATCTCAACACTATCTAGCTCGTATCTTGTAACTCTATTATCATTACCTAACCTCAAAACTTTACATATGTCAGCATTAAACTGCATCTACCAATCTTTTAACCATTTCAAACTCTTTTAGATCGTCTTGAAGTGATAGTGAGTCCCTTTCCGTGCTTATTTCCCTCCTGATTTTTTAATCATCGGCAAATTTGCAAATATTGCTGCTCAAACATGAAACTAAATCATTTATATATATTTTGAATAACAGAGGTCCCAGGAAAGAGCCTTGAGGCACTCCACTTACAATATTTTCCCACTCTAACTTAACCCCATTTATACTAACATTCCTTTGGTACAGCCATGCCCTAATCCAACCTAATATAGCATCTCCAATACCATGATCCTCTATTTTTTAATCAGTCTTTCATGTGGCACTGTATCAAAAGTTTGCTAAAGTCAAGGTACACATCATCGCAAACCTTACCACTATCAACTGCCTCAACTATGCTGGAGTAAAATGACAGCAAATTTCTTAAACATGAACGGCCATTTGTAAAACCGTGTTGTGATTCATTTATTAATTATATTTTTCAAGATTACGACTAATGATATTTGCAATTGCAGACGAGGAGTCACAATAACGTGACTGAAATATGTTGCCCAAACCACACACTAGAAAGTGAAGGGACGACGACGTTTCGATCCGTCCTGGACCATTCTCAAGACGATTGTGAGATCGACACAGTCACAATCGACTTGAGAATGGTCCAGGACGGACCGAAACGTCATCGTTCCTTCACTTTCTAGTGTGTGGTCTGGTCAAGGTATTTGCAATTATAAATTTAAGTAATTTTCTCACATTGACGTTAGGCTAATTGGCCGATAGTTTGACGCAAGTGATCTGTCTCCTTTTTGAAAAATTGGTACCACATTAGTAACCTTCCACGACCCTGGCACTCTGCCTGACTCTATTGATTTATTAAATATGGTAGACAATGGCTCGTAAATCTCCTCTTTTCATTCTTTAAGTACCCTGGCAAACACTTCGTCTGGCCATGGGGATTTATTTGGTTTCGGTCTCACTGTTTGGCTAATAACATCATCCCTGGTAACCGCTAAACTGGTCAACCTGTCCTCGTCCTCACCCACAGAGACTTATTCGGCTGAAGGCATAGTGTTAAGTTCCTCTTTCACAAATACAGAGATAAAATATTTATTAAAAATACTACTCATCTCTTCGTCATTATCCGTTATCTGACCTGTCTCTATTTTTAATGGACCTATCCTTTTCCTAGTCTTTGTTCGATTTAACTGAAAAAAACCCTTTTGGATATGCTTGTGCTTGCCCTGCTATGCGAATTTATAGTTGCATTTTGCCCTCCTAATTTCTTTTTTTAACATTTCTAACCAGTTGTACGAATTCTTGTTCTAAACTGACTTCCCCATTCTTAATCCTTTTGCACCACGCTCTCTTTCTACCTAAAAGGTTCTTCAGATTCTTTGTTATCCATTTCGGGCCATTATTATTCAATCAATTCAATTTGTATTGTATACTACGTTCCTGTCCTTTCCTTACAATATTTTTAAATGAGTTATATTTTGAATCCATATCGAAATCCCTTTTTACGTCACCTATCGCTGGGATCATGTTTCGCTCCAAGACTGGCCCACTCCCTACGTCAAAGATATTTCATTCAATTTGACCCAATATATTTCTTAAGCTATTAAAATCAGCTTTTCGAAAATCTGGCACGTTAACAGAATTTTCTCCTGCTGATCTATTCCATTCTATTCAAAATCTGATTTCTTTGTGATCACTGTTCCCTAGCTCACTCCTTATTTCGATGTCATTAATTTGTGTTTCCCTGTTAGTTGACACTAAATCTAAAATATTATTTTCCCCTGTTTGTTCCTTAATGTGTTGCGTAAGAAAGCCATCGTCAATTAATTCTAGAAAATTTTGTGCTTCATTATTCCCTGTTCTGTTAAACCAGTTTATTCCACTAAAATTAAAGTCACCCATGACACAAATACTGTTAGACCTAGATGCTCTCGATATTTCCTCCAATAGATGATCGGCTTCCATTCTGTCTAAGATTGGTGGCCTATTATAGTTCCTGTTATAAGATTATTTGTTTTTTCGTTTAATTCTATCCAAATAGTTTCTGTGTGTGTGTGACTCAGTTTTGATTCGCTCTTTGAGACTACATGCCAAATTTTCCTAACATATATGGCTACTCTCCCTCCTCGTCCATATATCTATCTGTCAGAAATAATTAAATCCATTTATTATATATTCAGCTAATAGTTCTCTATTTTCTACATTCTTGCACGTTTCAGTAAGTGCAATAATGTCTATTTTTTCTATGCAGACAAGAGCATTTCAATCGTTTATTTTGTTTCCTTAGACTCCTTCTGCAGGCGATGAGTCACAATAACGTGGCTAAAGTATGTTGACCAGACCACACACTAGAAGGTGAAGGGACGACGACGTTTCGGTCCGTCGTGGACCATTCTCAAGTCGACTTGAGAATGGTCCAGGACGGACCGAAACGTCGTCGTCCCTTCACCTTCTAGTGTGTGGTCTGGTCAATAGACTCCTTCTGTTAGTGTAATATACCCTAAGTGTATTGTTATTTTGAACCCCCCCTTCTCTTTCCCTGATCATTTTGCCAATTTGTTTCTCCCACAAACACATACTTTTATTACTTCCTTCCTCCACTATGGTAACGGGTTTCTAGCGGTTTTGAATGGCTTATGATAATAGCAACCAATCTATTATTTAAATGCCACAATTAGTTATTACACAGGTTTGTTATTAAAGACAAGTTTTGTTTTCGCTTAAGCCAAACGTGCTTCTTTTTTGTATATTAACAACAGCCTCCAAACAATTTCCGGATAAACGGTAAATTCCCGTTGTGGGTAATTAAGAAACACGATATTTTAAATGTATATTATAGTTTCCATTGACAGCAAAAGGCGAGGGAGCGGAGCCCTAAAGTTGGAAACTGGGGAGTTTTAAAAATAAAAACATTGGAGGACCGGTATGCAAAGTGATGGAATCGACGAACACTGAAAAAGGGAGAGGAAGGGAACTGGAAAGTGGGGAGCGAAACGCAGGAATAGGGCAAGGGAGGATGAGACGCAAGAACGTACAAGAGAAAAGCCTGAAATCAGACAAGAAATATCTGAAGTTCAAAGTGAAATGCCTTGAAAGTCGAAAATGGAGAGTGTTAAATGCTAGAATTCGGGATTGTTCTTAAATCGAAGAAGTATATTTTATGTGGCACTTAAAATGCAGTGCTTTTGATCCCATGTACAGGGCCTCCACCCCTGCACTACATATGATCCCATGTACAGGGCCACCTCCCCTGCACTACATATGATCCCATGTACAGGGCCACCATCCCTGCACTACATATGATCCCATGTACAGGGCCACCACCCCTGCACTACATATGATCACATGTACAGGGCCACCATCCCTGCACTACATATGATCCCATGTACAGGGCCACCACCCCTGCACTACATATGATCCCATGTACAGGGCCACCCCCCTGCACTACATATGATCACATGTACAGGGCCACCATCCCTGCACTACATATGATCCCATGTACAGGGCCACCACCCCTGCACTACATATGATCCCATGTACAGGGCCACCTCCCCTGCACTACATATGATCCCATGTACAGGGCCACCACCCCTGCACTACATATGATCCCATGTACAGGGCCACCCCCCTGCACTACATATGATCCCATGTACAGGGCCACCTCCCCTGCACTACATATGATCCCATGTACAGGGCCACCACCCCTGCACTACATATGATCCCATGTACAGGGCCACCACCCCTGCACTACATATGATCCCATGTACAGGGCCACCACCCCTGCACTACATATGATCCCATGTACAGGGCCACCTCCCCTGCACTACATATGATCCCATGTACAGGGCCACCTCCCCTGCACTACATATGATCCCATGTACAGGGCCACCACCCTGCACTACATATGATCCCATGTACAGGGCCACCTCCCCTGCACTACATATGATCCCATGTACAGGGCCACCTCCCCTGCACTACATATGATCCCATGTACAGGGCCACCTCCCCTGCACTACATATGATCCCATGTACAGGGCCACCTCCCCTGCACTACATATGGTCACATGTACAGGGCCACCATCCCTGCACTACATATGATCCCATGTACAGGGCCACCACCCCTGCACTTCATATGGTCACATGTACAGGGCCACCACCCCTGCACTACATATGGTCACATGTACAGGGCCACCACCCCTGCACTACATATGGTCACATGTACAGGGCCACCACCCCTGCACTACATATGGTCACATGTACAGGGCCACCATCCCTGCACTACATATGGTCACATGTACAGGGCCACCATCCCTGCACAACATATGGTCACATGTACAGGGCCACCATCCCTGCACTACATATGGTCACATGTACAGGGCCACCATCCCTGCACTACATATGGTCACATGTACAGGGCCACCATCCCTGCACTACATATGGTCACATGTACAGGGCCACCATCCCTGCACTACATATGGTCACATGTACAGGGCCACCACCCCTGCACTACATATGGTCACATGTACAGGGGCCACTTGTGCTACATAGAATATGAAACAATGTCCCCACTACTTATCAGACACTCGGCGCCTGGGGTAAGAGTGCCACCAGTTTTTTAAGGATCTAGGTTCTAGGCTAATTGATACAACAGGAGACTCTACAATACATATTGTGGATTTGTTCATTTGATATATCACGTTATTGTAATTTTTGTGTAGTGTAGTGTAAGAGACCCTAGAGCTGCCCGTTTCCTTTTCCAGCGCCTCAGCGTGGCGATATAGAGGGGAAATGTACAATGCATTTATGGTTCCTGAATGCATTACATGCATTGAATTCCTGAATAGGACCGGAGTTCCAATGACTCCGGTCCTATTTCCCTAACATATCTAGTTTTAAAATTATGAATATAATTTGCTTCTACCACTTGTTCCCCAAGTGCATTCCATTTTCCACTACTCTCAGGCTAAAAGAAATCTTCCTAACATCTTTGTGATTCATCGGAGTTTCCAGCTTCCACCCATGTCCCCTCGTTCTGTTACCATTCTGTGTGAACATTTCATCTATTTCCACTCTGTCAATCCCCCTGAGTGTTTTATACGTTCCTATCATATTCCCACCTCTCCCTTTTTTTTTAGTGTCGTAAGGCTCAGTTCCTTCAGGTCCTCTTTATACCCGATCCCTCGTAACGCTGGGACGAGTCTCGTTTCAAACTTCTGAACCTTTTCTAGTTTCCTTATATGTTTCTTCAGGTTGGGACTCTATGATGGGGTGGCATACTTTTAAGACTGGCCTCACGTAAGCAGTGTAAAGGGCCCTAAATTCTTCCTTACTTTGGTTTCTGAATGATGTTCTAACTTAAGCCAGTGTAGAGTACGCTGCTGTTGGTATCCTATTTATATATGGCTCAGGAGATAGATTAGGTGTTATATAAACGCCCAGGTCTCTTTCTCGCGTCGTCACAGGTAGGCAGTTCTACTTCATTGTGTACTGTTCCTTTAGTTCTTATCACCTAATCCCATTTCCATAACTTTACATTTGATCGTGTTGAACTCCAGTAGTCATTTATCTGACCATCTCTGCAACTTTTGAAGTCCTCTTGGAGGATCCTACAATCCTCATCTGTCACAACTCTTCTCATGTGTCAGATGTGTAAATTAACACATCTGTCAATGTGCTAAACAGTGTGTGATTTGAGCATCATATTGGGACTTAGATGTACCAACCAAATTCCAGCAGCCCCTAGTAAGACCACAGCTATGAGTCCTCACCATTCCATATTCTTCAAGATATAACTGGCCCATCTTAACACCCATCGTTTGAAGTAACTCTCCCGCCTTTGACGTCAAGTCAGCTGGTAGACATGTCAACACAGATAATGTATCTTTAGTCTCAAGCGCCAACGCTCCACTCTCAGCCCTTCAATGCTATGGCACTCTGCTCCACTCCCATGATTCATTAAATCTGCAAGGGAGGCACTCATGCAAGTCATGCTTACCTTCTCTAAGAACCATGTAAATGTCTTCATTCCGTCCAGGGAACTCTTTAAACCTTAATTCTGTCATTTGTCTAGTGACGCATCCCCTGACGGCAGCCAAGTTGTAAAGGTGTCCGCCTCATCTATATAAATAAAAATGAAAATGTTCGTTACGTTCAAAATTGCTAATCTCCGAAAGTTCTTCACCGATTGCTTAAAATTTTCACACAACGTTCCATTCGCATCCGAGCGGGTTTTTATATACATTTTATATAGATATCACCTTTGTGACGAGAAAAAATATGTTTTTGTTTGATGATTTCATGTGAGCGAAATCTTTGAAACCCCTTTACCGATTGCTTTGAAATTTTGACACAACGTTGCATTTGAATAGGAGCGTGTTTTTAAATACTTAATATATAGCTGCCACACCTGTGTCAGGTAAAAACATGCGTTTTTTGAAAAAGAGCGCCATCTGTTGGACGTAAGAGCAACACAAGCTGTGATTTCCGAAAGTTGTTCACTGATTGCTTTGAAATTTTGACACAACGTTTCATTCGAATACGCATATGTTTTTATATACCTTCAATATAGCTGCCACACCTATGACAGGTAAAAACATGTTTGTTTGAAAAAATCGCGCCATCTGTTGCACGTAACAGCAACACACGTTACGCTAAATATGTTATGATTCCATTTCAATGTTTCCTGTTATATTGATAAATTGAATTTTCATATATTTCGACAGGAAATTGGGGGATGGTGGGGAGGGAGAGGGAACATGGGAGGTGGAATTGGAAGGGCGGACGAGGGGATGGGGGAGTGGGAGATGGTGGGGAGGACGAGGGGATGAGGGAGTGGGGAATGGTTGGAAGGACGAGAGGACGGGGGAGGAGGGAATGATGGGGAGGACTCAAGAACAGGGAAAGGTTGCTGTGGCTCAGCAACGCATGTGCGTTGCTGAGCCACAGCAACGCGTGGCCGGGTACAGCTAGTCATCAAAATAGATGTATTCAGCTGAAGGCCAAACATCAAACATTCCTACAATAAACTCAGTGAAATATCACTTACCCAGAATACCACACATTATCAGTTATCAGGAGTAACTTGGCCTGACTCATACATAACTCTCCTAATTCTCTATCTAATTCTAGTTTGATGAATCTAACAGAACTCTTCTATTTTCCTCTACCGGCTCTGGCTAAGTCGAAACATAATTGATCCAGATAAAACCTTATCTTTAAAACGTTTGTATATAGCTGCTTCTCTTACTACCTGATTTGTATTACCGTGTTTACCCATTTTGTGTCATCTAGACTTCAGACAAAACGTTTTCAAACAATTTTACAATTCAGATCGACATTATCCAGCTTCCTTTCATTTGCCTTAAAGCCACACAACCCTAAATACGACCCTTCCCACAGTCCAGGTTCGTCTAATATATTCTTCTCAACTCGTTAATGTCTCGAAGTCAATGTCTGAACTCGTCAGTGCGATGCTAAATACGATTTCTTCTTGACAACCCTCCCCGAATTTACTCCCAATCTTGCTGTTATGAATCGTTACCTTCCTGTTAACCGATATTAAGCCTGAAAATGTTAGTTGTCCTCTTTGGTTCCAGACTGCATTGTTCAAGATTTTTACGGTCCAATATTCCTGCTCCTTTGTTCCTCCCTGTTTATATGTCCTTTCTACTCTAGCAACGTTCTTGTCAGCCACAACAAGATATCCCGGCCAGACGCCGCAGGTAACTTCTCCCCCCCCCCACATGCCCACGACGCCGCAGGTAGCACCCCACACACATGCCCACGACGCTGCTGGTAGCACCCACACACATGCCCACGACGCCGCAGGTAGCACCCCCCCCACATGCCCACGACGCCGCAGGTAGCACCCCCCCCCACATGCCCACGACGCCGCAGGTAGCACCCCACACACATGCCCACGACGCCGCAGGTAGCACCCCCCCCACATGCCCACGACGCCGCAGGTAGCACCCCACACACATGCCCACGACGCCGCAGGTAGCACCCCACACACAGGCCCACGAGCCGCAGCGCAGGTAGCACCACACACATGCCCACGACGCCGCAGGTAGCACCCCACACACATGCCCCACGACGCCGCAGGTAGCACCCCCCCACATTCAGACCGACGGCCGCAGGTAGCACCCCCCCACATGCCCACGAAGACCGCGCAGGTAGCACCCCACACACATGCCCACGACGCCGCAGGTAGCACCCCACACAATGCCCCGACGCCGCAGGTAGCACCCCACACACATGCCCACGACGCCGCAGGTAGCACCCCAACCACATGCCCACGACGCCGCAGGTAGCACCTCACACATGCCCACGACGCCGCAGGTAGCATCCCACACATGCCCACGACGCCGCAGGTAGCACCCAACACATGCCCACGACGCTGCTGGTAGCACCCCTCCATCACCTTGCCTGGTATACAAGTTTAAGGACACTGGCTGTCGTTCAGTGCCTCCTGTTCTGGTCACCCTTTTGGTATATTGGTACTACATTAGGGCAGTCCTTCCATATTCTGGTAGGTCCCCCGTTTCCAGTGACTTACTATACACTATGGAGAGTGGTAAGCAAAGTGCCCTGCTACACTCTTTCAATACCCATGGCGAGATTCCATCCGGCCCAACAGACTTTTCCCTCACATCCAGCTCCAATAGGTCTTTTTTGACCTCATCTCTTGTAATTTCGAACCTATCCAAGGTCACCTGGTTTGCTGCCACCCTCTCCCAGCGCCGTGATATCTCCCTGTTCTATTGTAAAGGGACCGGGGACCTTTTGTTGAGTTCTTCACACACCTTCTGTTGTCATTCTCTGTGTACCTGGTCCTCGCCACCCTAAGTTTAATCACCTGTTTCCTTCACTTGTTTGTCTTCCTCCGGATGGGACTGTGTAGTAGCTTTGGTTCAGTCTTGGCATTGTTAGCTATATCATTTTCATACCTTTCTCAGCT
>WNGS01167730.1:32604-45231 GCA_020271785.1 Procambarus virginalis | reverse complement strand
TTAATGGCTGCCTCACGTTCAATTATCTATGTAAATGCCTTAGAGTGCCATATTTTAATCCAATGGGAATTTGAGATAATGAGTTTGTAATGAAACAGTTGAAGGAGGAAGGTTTAGTCTTGAATAACCCGATCCCATAAATGTTCCAGGGGAATGGGCTATTTGTCTCCGGGAAGGAGTCGGTAAGTTATGATCATTTGTCGGATTCTTCTCCTTTTCACTGAACTTCAAGCGCCTGGTAACCTACCAACCTATCTTGTTTTTGAGGTGCATAATGATAGGTAATATAATGAAAAACAGTATAACTCTCCAATGTTTCTTAATTTTTGTCTTTATTACTTTCAGTTCAATTGTCTCTCTCATTCTCTCTCTCCTTTCCTGTTTTCTCAATCTTTCTCATTCTCTCTCTCTCTTTCTCTCCTTTTCTCGCACTCCTTGTTTTTTATCTTTCTCTCTATTTCCTTCACTCTTTCTGTCTCTCATTCTCTTTTTTTTCTCTCTCTTCTCATAAACTACTAGCAGGAGGAGCTGCAGCACACACATTTCTCCACAAAGGGCGTGGAGAAACTATAGAAACAACAGAACACTAGAAAGCAGAGAGAGATACCAGAGCGCCAGGAATGAATATGTCAGGGTGAGAAGAGAGGTAGAGAGGCAATATGAAAATGACATAGCGAGCAAGGTAAAGACTCAACCCAAACTGCTGCATAGCCACATCAGGAGGAAAACAACAGTGAAGGAACAGGTAATGAAACTGATGATAGGGGCAGAAAGATTCACTACAAACGATAAGGAAGTGTGCGAGGAACTCGACAAGAAATTCTAGGAAGTCTTCACCTCAGAGCAAGGAGAAGTCCCAGAGATAAGGGAGGGAACATCAAACCAGACACCACTAGAGAAGTTTGTGATTACCAGTGGGGAGGTGAGGAAGCATCTGCTAGATTTGGACGTGACAAAGGCTATAGGCCCGGATGGAATTTCACCTGGATTCTAAAGGAAGGAGCTGAAGCTCTGTGCCTACCACTCTTCATAGTGTACAACAAGTCACTGGTAACAGGTGAACTGCCAAAAATTTGGAAGACGGCCAATGAAGTCCCAATATACAAGAAGGGGGATAGGCAGGAGGCACTGAACTACAGGCCAGTGTCCCTAACTTGCATTCCATGCAAGATGATGGAAAAGATTGTGCGAAAAAAGCTAGTGGAACATCTGGAGCCATGGAACTTTGTAACACAACATCAGCATGGGTTCAGAGATGGCAAATCATGCCTAACAGGATTAATTGAGTTCAATGACCAGGCAACAAAAATCAGGCAAGATAGAGAGGGCTGGGCAGACTGCATATTTCTGGACTGCCAGAAAGCTTTTGACACAGTACCAAAAGAGACTAGTGCACAAACTGAAGATGCAGGCAGGAGTGAAAGGGAAGGTACTCCACTGGATAAGAGAGTACCTAAACAACAGGACACAGCGAGTCACTGTGAGGGGTGAGGTCACGGAGTGGCGAGGAGTCACCAGTGGAGTCCCACAAGGATCAGTCCTTGGACCTATGCTATTATAGTATGAGGCTATAAGATGACATAGACAAACTGTAGGAATGGTCCGACAAATGGCTACTAAAGTTCAACCCAAGCAAATGTAAGGTAAAGAAACTAGGAGGAGGAACTAGGAGGCCAGACACTGGATACCGAATGGGAGATGAAGTCCTTCACGAAACGGACAGAAAGAAAGATCTGGGAGTTGATATCACGCCAAACCTGTCTCCACAAACAAGATCAAAAGAATAACATCGGCGGCCTATGCGAGGCTGGCTAACATCAGAACTGTTTTCAGGAACCTGTGTAAGGAATCCTTCAGAACCTTGTATACCACATATGTGAGGCCAATCCTAGAGTATGCAGCCCCAGCATGGAGCCCGTTTCTAGTCAAGCACAAGACGAAGCTGGAAAAAGTTCAGAGGTATGCCACTAGGTTAGTCCCAGAACTAAGAGGCATGAGTTATGAGGACAGACTACGTGAACTGCACCTCACGTCGCTGGAAGACAAAAGAGCTAGGGGAGACATGATCACCACATACAAAATTCTCAGGGGAATTGACAGGGTGGAGAAGGATGGCTTATTTAACACTGGTGGCACCCGCACAAGGGGACACAGGTGGAAGCTGAGTACCAAAATGAGCCACAGAGACATTAGAAACAACATTTTCAGTGTCAGAGTAGTTAGTAAATGGGATTCACTAGGAAATGATGTGGTGGAGGCTGACTCCATACATAGCTTCAAGTGTAGATATGATAGAGCCCAGTAGGCTCAGGAACCTGTACACCAGTTTATTGACAGTTGAGAGGCGGGACCAAAGAGCAAGCTCAACCCATGCAAGCACAATTAGGTAAGTACACACAAAAAGGCCTGTGGCTGAGTGGACAGCGCTTGGGACTCGCAATCCTAAGATCCAAGTTCTATCCCCGGCGATAGCGGAAAGCAAAAGGGCAGCGTTTTTTTTACCCTTATGCCCCTGTTACCTAGCAGTAAATAGGTACCTGGGAGTTAGACAGCTACTACGGGCTGCTTCCTAGGTGTGTGTGTGTGTGTTTGTGAAAAAGAAATGATTGACAGTTGAGATGCGGGCCGAAAAAGCATAGATCAACCTCTGCAAGCACAACTAGGTGAATACAGATAGGTAAATACGCACACACACCCATTCCAAGGGGGTTCCAATCTGCAGTCGCAATTCAACACGAAACTCCGGGAAATTAGTATGATATTAACTTAACATCAAACTAAACACGCATTGTTAACCATAAACTTCCAAATTGTTAATATATAATTTCCATTTACAAGGGAGCTGGAAAGTGTCAGCTAAACTGTTAATTGGAACTCGTGCAAGTGAAATGCTGGGAATTCTGGAGAGATACGATTTGGATATATTTATAATATGGATCACATGGCGAACGTGTGCCCCATTTCATTTGATGTTGTGCTATGTAGATATTGTAAATTGGTGAGTGTTGATAAGGAAATGAAGAAGGGTTGGATGGATGTGGTGTTGGAAGGAGAGAGAGATAGAGAGAGAGAGAGAGGAGGGTTGAAAAAATAGGAGAAAGAGAAAAATATAAAAAAGTAAAAGCAAGAATATCTATATAAGGGATATTACTAGACTTAACGTAAATGGCAGGTTAAAACAAAAAAGAAGATTAAATCACAAGTAACTACATTTCCCTTGACAACAAAAGCCGATTTCTTTACTTACTCTGAACAACTTTTTTGTTGTTGTAATTGTCGCGGATGTTTAAAGTGTTGTTTTACTTGTTGTTCAACCACAACGGTTTTGACAGAAACGTGTGTTGTGTTGTGGAGTTGTTGAAGGTAAACACTACATCTTCTAGTACATTCTTGCTTAGCTAGTTATTTGCAATGCCTTAAGGAGTGTTTTTTTTAATGTTGGGCATCGGTGTACATTAAACTTAAAGACCTTAGAGCAACGACTAATGATGTGGACTATAAAAACTTGGGTTGAACTTTGCAATTACCCTAAAGTAGGTCAAGTACCCTAAAGTAGGTCAAGTACCCTAAAGTAGGTCAAGTACCCTAAAGTAGGTCAAGTACCCTAAAGTAGGTCAAGTAGGTCAAGTAGGTTACATAGGTGGAGCAGAAAGCGTACGCAATCTCCCACTGGCGACAACTGCTTCACCTTGACTATACGCTTAGTTCTCGGACATATGTCCCCCCCTTCTAGGAACACATTCCAGGACATGTGTACCCATTGTAGGGACACACGCCAGGACATGTGTAGGGACACCCAGGACATGTGTAGGGACACAGGGACACATGCCAGGACATGTATCCCACTTCTAGGGACACTTGCCAGGACATGTGTCTCCCTTCTAGGGACACATGTCCAAAACTCTTCTCCTCCGATTCGGAGACTTTCACAATGGGCCAAATCTCCGATCACACAACTGGTCCAAACAACATGAAAATGACGTGAGACATGCTTACTCCATCGAAGATCTCTTCCTGCACCAATATCTGCTGCTTACCACCATACCATCTGCTGAAGAAAAACAATCCATGTTAAGGGCAGAATGATTAGAGCTGCACGTTCTCGGAGACTGTTCAAGCGTGTCTCCAGCCTATCACAGAGTCGCTCCTGGAGGAGAGGGGGCTACCATCATCTTTTTTCAGCCACTAATGGTCGAGTGGTTAAGGTCTCCTGTACACCAGTTGCATACTGCTCCTGGCAGTATGGGTTCGAGTCACTTTTGGGGCGTGGAATTTTCAGTTGAATATATGCCTGGGGACCATTCAGGCTTGTTTGCATTTGTGTTGCTCACGTGTCCCCACAAAAAGGAGGTGATTTGATAAAATAACTATGCCCAAGATTACCATCAAAGTGCCGTCGGGATGATGGGCAAATAGCCTCGGCTAACATCATCTTTTGTACGGTCACTGAAGGTCTAGTGGTTAAGGTCTCCTGTACACCAGTTGCATAGTGCTCCTGGCAGTATGTTTGTGAGTCACTTTTGGGGTGTGAGTTTTCAGTTGCATATATGCCTAGGGACCATTCAGGCTTGTTCGCATTTGTGTTGCTCACGTGGCCCCACAAAATGAGGTGATTAGATAAAATATATATACCCAAGATTACCATCAATGTGCCGTCGGGATGTTGGACAAATTGCCTTGGCTACCATCATGTTTTGTACGGTCACTGATGGTTGAGTGGTTAAGGTCTCCTCTATACTAGTTGCATAGTGCTCCTGGCAGTATGGGTTCGAGTCACTTCCCGAACTTTTGTAGGTAGTGATCATGAGGATTTTGTAGGTAGTGATCATGTCTCCCCTTACTCTTCTGTCTTCCAGTGTCGTAAGGTGCATTTCACGCAGCCTTTCCTCCTAACTCATGCCTCTTAGTTCTGAAACTAGTCTAGTGGCAAACCTTTGATTTTTTTCCAGCTTCGTCTTGTGCTTGACAAGGTACGGGCTCCATGCTGGGGCCGCATACTCCAGGATTGGTCTTTCATATGTGATGTACAAGATTCTGAATGATTCCTTACACAGGTTCCTGAAGGCTGTTCTAATGTTAGCCAGCCTGGTATATGCCCCAGACGTTATTTTTTTTATGTGGGCTTCAGGGGACAGGTTTGGTGTGATATCAACTCCTAGATCTTCCTCTGTCCGTTTCATTAAGTACTTCATCTCCTATTCTGCATCCTGTGTCTGGCCTCCAGTTTCCACTGCCTAGTTTCATTACTTTGCATTTACTCGGGTTGAACTTTAACAGCCATTTGTTGGACCATTCACTAAGTCTGTCTAGGTCATCTTGTAGCCTCCTACTATCATCCTCTGTTTTACTCCTCCTCATAATTTTTGCATCATCGGCAAACATTGAGAGAAACGAGTCTATACTCTCTAGGAGATCATTTCCATATATCAGAAACAGTATAGACCCAAGAACTGCACCCCCGGCGGACTCCACTTGTAACGTCCTAGCAGTACAGATTCCTGAGCCTACTGGGCTCTATCATATCTACATTTGAAACTGTGTATGGAGTCAGCTTCCACCACAACACTACTCAATGCATTCCATTTGTTAATTACCCTGACACTAAAAAAATTCTTTCTAACGTCTCTGTGGCTCATCTGGGTACTAAGTTTCCACCTGTGTCCCCTTGTTCGTTTTCCACCCATGTAATAGAGTTTGTCTTTGTCCACCCTGTCAATTCCCCTGAGAATTTTGCAGGTGGTTTTCATGTCTCCCCTTACTCTTCTGTTTTTCAGGGATGGTAGGTTCAGCTCCCTTAGCCTTTCCTCGTAGCTCATTCCTGTTATTTACGGGACCAGTCTGGTGGCATACCTCAGAATCTTTTCTAACTTCGTCTTGTGTTTAACTAGGTAAGGACGCCAGGCTGAAGCTACATACTCCAGGATTAGTCTGACATAAGTGGTATACAGGGGGTCCTGAACGATTCCTTTCACAAGTTTCTAAAGGCAGTTCTCATGTTGGCCAGTCTAGCATATGCCGCTGAGGATATCCTTTTGATGTGGGCCTTTGGGGACAGGTTCGGTGTGATATCGACCCCCAGATCTTTCTCTCTATTTGACTCTTGCAGGATATCACCTCCCAGATGGTACTTTGTATTCAGCATTCTGTTACCTTCGCCTAATTTCATTACTTTAAATGATTTAAGTCTTGGGACCTTAAATCATTTTAATCATCAGCTCTCCTTCATGCTTCTTATATATTGATTAATCACTGTACTTGTACTGCTCACATTTGCCTAAGAAGGATAAGCATTTTTATTCCGTTAAAACTGCACATGTTAGGTATATTAAAACAATCTTTAACAAGGAAAAAATACTCAACTTCTTAAATTATTATATAGAGAGAGATACATGCAATAATTATGAATACAAAAAAATTAAGTTTGAAATTTTATAATTTTGATAACATTATTTTATTATATTTCATACATATCAAAATACAATGACTCCCTGATTTTCCATGATACTGAAATAACTAAGCAAAAAAACTTAATTACTAAACAGCAGAAGTTACACATATGAAGAGAATGTGATATATATAATATGCAATTATTCAAATAAATGAAATAAGTTGTAATTTTATTCTATATTCAACAATAAACAAATGCCAGCAGCTGATGTTGAGTTCATAATACAACGTAAACACATCCTTTCCATGAATATATGCAAAAATATACAAAGTTGCTTGAACATGTGCCTGGTGTTCTCTTCAGCCAGTGCTTGCTTCAGCCTATTCCAGATTGATGAGTTCAGCTTGCAATTGCTCATGAAAATATTTCCTCGTATATTTATAAAGTACTTCCGTACTTATCTTTTGGAGTGGAGCAATGAGGCAAGACTGGATCTTTATCATTGATACATCACTTCATTGTGATTTGTTTGTGTAATTAAAGGGAGGGAAATGGTGGAGACTCGACGCCTTCTCCAGACTGCATGTCGGCTACCCGTAACAACTGTCTGTGGCAACAGGTGGGCGGACACACACACACATACTTAAAAGACACACTCGTGTCCCGGGTTGAATAGCTTTCAGCATGACGTGCTAAAAGCTATTCAACCTCAGCAGTATGGCACGTGTCTGGCATCCGCCAAGATGCTCACCTCAGTTCCCTCTCTGCTCAAGCGACTTTCTCAATAATAATGATATTCAAACAATATTTTGTATGTTAAATGTAATAACATTTATAGCTTTCAAAATGAGAGATGTGGAAATAATGATAACTATTTTTTTTCATAATAATCTGTCTCTCTCTCTCNCCTCCCTGTCACTCACACCTCCATGTCACTCTCACCTCCTCCCTGTCACTCACACCCTCCTCCCTGTCACTCTCGCCTCCCTGTCACTCTCACTCCTCCCTGTCACTCCTAC
This sequence comes from Procambarus virginalis, assembly GCA_020271785.1. NCBI lineage: Eukaryota > Metazoa > Arthropoda > Malacostraca > Decapoda > Cambaridae > Procambarus > Procambarus virginalis. The sequence continues at coordinate 37,824 of WNGS01167730.1, read as the reverse complement.
CTCCTTCCTATCACTCTCACTTCCTCCCTGTCACTCACACCTCCATGTCACTCTCACCTCCTCCCTGTCACTCACACCTCCTCCCTGTCACTGAAACCTCCTCCCTGTCACTCTCACCTCCTCCCTGCCACTCACACCTCCTCCCTGTCACTCCACCTCCTCACCTCCTCCCTGTCACTCCCACGTCCTCCCTGTCACTCTCACCTCCTCCCCTCACTCTCACTTCCTCCCTGTGACTCTCACCTCTCTGTCACTCCCACAATCCCTATCACTTCCACCTCCCTGTCACTCTCACCTCCTCCCTGTCACTCTCACCTCCTCCCTGTCACTCCCATCTCGTCTCATTCACTCCCAACTCCTCCATGTCCCTTTCTCCTCCTCCCTGTCACTCGCACTTCCTGTCACTCTCACCACCTCCCTGTCTCTCACACATCCTTCCTTTCACTCCCATCTCCTCCCTGTCACTCACACTTCTTCCCTGTCACTGCCACCTCCTTCCTGCAACTCTCACTTCCTCCCTGTCACTCACACCTTCTCCCTGTCACTCTCACCTCCTCCGTGTCACTCCCACCTCCTCCCTGTCACTCGCACCTCCTCAGTGTCACTCCCAGATCCACCCTGTTACTCTCACCTCCTCCCTGTTTAACTCCCACCTCCTCCCTGTCACTCTATCTTCCTCCCTGTCACTCTACCTTCCTCCCTGTCACTCAGACCACGTCCCTGTCACTCTCACCTCCTCCCTGTCACTCCCACCTCCTCCCTGTCACTCTCACTTCCTCCCTGTCACTCACACCTTTCCCTCAACTCTCGCCTCCTCCCTGTCACTCCCACCTCCTCCCTGTCACTCTCACTTCCTCCCTGTCACTCACACCTTCTCCCTGTAACCCTCACCTCCTCCCTGTCACTCACACCTCCCTGTCACTCTCACTTTCTCGCTGTCACTCTCACCTCCCTGTCACTCCACCTCCTCCCTGTCACTCCCACCTCATCCCTGACACTTTCACCTCCCTGTCACTCCTACTTCCCTGTCAATCTCACCTTCTTCCTGTCAATCACTTCCTACCTGTCACTCACACCTCCTCCCTGTCACTCTCACCTGCTCCATGTCACTCTCATTTCCTCCCTGTCACTCACACCTTCCCTCTGTAACTCTCACCTCCTCCCTGTCACCCACACCTCCCTGTCACTCTCACCTCCTCCCTGTGACTCACACACCCTCCCTGTCACTCTCACGTCCTCCCTGTTACTCACACCTCCTCCCTGTCACTCACACCTCTTCCCTGTCATTCACACCTTCTCCATGTCCCTCACACCTCCTCTCTGTCACTCTCATCTCCTCCTTGTCACTCACACTTCCTGCCTGTCACTCCCACCTCCTTCCTGCCACTCTCACTTCCTCCCTGTCACTCACACCTTCTCCCTGTCACTCTCACCTCCTCCCTGTCACTGCCAAATCCTCCCTGTCACCCCTCCTCCTCCTTGTCACTCTCAGCTCCACCCTGTCACTCACACCTCCTCCCTGTCACTCCCACCTCCTCCCTGTCACTCTATCTTCCTCCCTGTCACTCACACCTCTTCCCTCTCACTCTCACCTCCCTGTGACTCTCACCTCCTCTCTGTCACTCCCACCTCCTCATTGTCACTTTCACTTCCTCCCTGTCAGTCACACCTTCTCCCTGTAACTATCACCTCCTCCCTGTCACTCACACCTCCCTGTCATTCTCACTTTCTCCCTGTCACTCTCACCTCCCTGTCACTCCCACCTCCTCCCTGTCACTCCCACCTCCTCCTTGTCATTCTCACTCCCTGTCACTCCCACCTCCTTGTCACTCTCACCTTCTTCCTGTCACTCTCTCTTCCTACCTGTCGCTCACACCTCCTCCCCCTGTCACTCTCACTTTCTCCCTGTCACTCTCACCTCCGTGTCACTCCGACCTCCTCCCTGTCACTCTCACTTCCTCCCTGTCACTCACATTTTCTCCCTGTAACTCTCTCCTCCTCCCTGTCACCCACACCTCCTTGTCACTCTCACCTCCTCCCTGTGACTCAGACACCCTCCCTGTCACTCTCACGTCCTCCCTGTCACTCACACCTCCTCCCTGTCACTCACACCTCTTCCCTGTCATTCACACTTTCTCAATGTCCCTCACACCTCCTCTCTGTCACTCTCATCTCCTCCTTGTCACTCACACTTCCTACCTGTCACTCCCACCTCCTTCCTGACACTCACTTCCTCCCTGTTACTCACACTTTCTCCCTGTCACTCCCACCTCCTCCTTGTCACTCCCAGCTCCACCCTGTCACTCTCACCTCCTCCCTGTCACTCCCACCTCCTTCCTGTCACTCTATCTTCCTCCCTGTCACTCACATCCCCTCCCTGTCACTCTCACCTCCCTGTCACTCTCACCTCCTCCCTGTCACTCCCACCTCCGTCCTATCACTCTCACTTCCTTCCTGTCACTCACACCTTCTCCATGTCACTCTCACCTCCTCCCTGTAACTCACACCTCCCTGTCACTCCCACCTCCTTCCTGCCACTCTCACTTCCTCCCTGTCACTCACACCTTCTCCCTGTCACTCTCACCTCCTCCCTGTCACTCCCAAACCCTCCCTGTCACTCCCTCCTCCTCCTTGTCACTCCCAGCTCCACCCTGTCACTCTCACCTCCTCCCTGTCACTCCCACCTCCTCCCTGTAACTCTATCTTCCTCCCTGTCACTCACACCTCCTCCCTGTCACTCTCACCTCCACCCTGTCACTCTCACCTCCTCTCTGTCACTCCCACCTCCTCCCTGTCACTTTCACTTCCTCCCTGTCAGTCACACCTTCTCCCTGTCACTCACACCTCCTACCTGTCACTCCCACCTCCTTCCTGCCACTCTCACTTCCTTTCTGTCACTCACACCTTCTCCCTGTCACTTTCACCTCCTCCCTGTCACTCCCAAATCCTCCCTGTCACTCCCACCTCCTCCCTGTCACTCTATTTTCCTCCGTGTCACTCACACCTCCTCCCTGTCACTCTCACCTCCCTGTCACTCTTACCTCCCTGTCACTCTCACCTCCTCCCTGTCACTCCCACCTCCGTCATATCACTCTCACTTCCTTCCTGTCACTCACACCTTCTCCATGTCACTCTCACCTCCTCCCTGTAACTCACACCTCCCTGTCACTCCCACTTCCTNCACGTCCCTGTCACTCTCACCTCCTCCCTGTCACTCCCACCTCCTCCCTGTCACTCTCACTTCTTCCCTGTCACTCACACCTTTCCCTCCACTCTCACCTCCTCCCTGTCACTCCCACCTTCTCCCTGTCACTCTATCTTCCTCCCTGTCACTCAGACCACGTCCCTGTCAATTCACCTTCTCCTTGTCACTCCCACCTCCTCCCTGTCACTCTATCTTCCTCCCTGTCACTCAGACCACCTCCCTGTCACTTTCACCTCCTCCCTGTCACTCCCACCTCCTCCCTGTCACTCTATCTTCCTCCCTGTCACTCAGATCACCTCCCTGTCACTCTTACCTCCTCCCTGTCACTCCCACCTCCTCCCTGTCACTTTCACCTCCTCCCTGTCACTCCCACCTCCTCCCCGTCACTCCCACCTCCTCTCTGTCACTCCCCACCAACCTGTCACTCTCACCTCCTCCCTGTCACTCCCACCTCGTCACTGTCACTCCCACCTCCTCCCTGTCACTCTCACCTCCTCCTGTCACTCCACCTCCCTGTCATTCCCACCTCTTCCCTGTCACTCCCACCTTCTCCCTGTCACTCCCACCTTCTCCCTGTCACTCCAATCACCTCCCTGTCACTCTCACTTCCTCCCTGCCACTCCCACCTCCTCCCTGTCACTCACACCTCCTCCGTGTCACTCACACCTCCTCCCTGTCATTCACACCTTCTCCATGTCCGTCAAACTCATCCCTGTCACTCTTATCTCCTCTCTGTCACTCACACCTCCCTGTCACTCACACCTCTTCCCTGTCATTCACACCTTCTCCATGTCCCTCACACCTCATCCCTGTCACTCTCATCTCCTCTCTGTCACTCACACTTCCTACCTGTCACTCCCACCACCTTCCTGCCACTCTCACTTCCTCCCTGTCACTCACACCTTCTCCCTGTCACTCTTACCTCCTCCCTGTCACTCCCAAATCCTCCCTGTCACTCCCACCTCCACCCTGTCACTCACACCTTCTCCCTGTCGCTCCCACCTCCTCCCTGTCACTATCTTCCTCCCTGTCACTCACACCTCCTCCCTGTCACTCTCGCCTCCTCCCTGCCACTCACACCTCCTTCTTATCACTCTCACTTCCTCCCTGTCACTCACACCTCCATGTCACTCTCACCTCCTCCCTGTCACTCCTACCTCCTTCTTATCACTCTCACTTCCTCCCTGTCACTCACACCTCCATGTCACTCTCACCTCCTCCCTGTCACTCACACCTCCTCCCTGTCACTCTCGCCTCCCTGTCACTCTCACCTCCTCCCTGTCACTCCTACCTCCTTCCTATCACTCTCACTTCCTCCCTGTCACTCACACCTCCATGTCACTCTCACCTCCTCCCTGTCACTCACACCTCCTCCCTGTCACTCACACCTCCTCCCTGTCACTCTCACCTCCTCCCTGCCACTCACACCTCCTCCCTGTCACTCCCACCTCCTCACCTCCTCCCTGTCACTCCCACGTCCTCCCTGTCACTCTCACCTCCTCCCTGTCACTCTCACCTCCTCCCTGTCACTCTCACCTCCTCCCTGTCACTCTCACCTCCTCCCTCTCACTCCCATCTCGTCTCATTCACTCCCAACTCCTCCATGTCCCTTTCTCCTCCTCCCTGTCACTCGCACTTCCTGTCACTCTCACCACCTCCCTGTCTCTCACACATCCTTCCTTTCACTCCATCTCCTCCCTGTCACTCACACTTCTTCCCTGTCACTCCCACCTCCTTCCTGCAACTCTCACTTCCTCCCTGTCACTCACACCTTCTCCCTGTCACTCTCACCTCCTCCGTGTCACTCCCACCTCCTCCCTGTCACTCGCACCTCCTCAGTGTCACTCCCACATCCACCCTGTTACTCTCACCTCCTCCCTGTTACTCCCACCTCCTCCCTGTCACTCTATCTTCCTCCCTGTCACTCTACCTTCCTCCCTGTCACTCAGACCACGTCCCTGTCACTTTCACCTTCTCCTTGTCACTCCGACCTCCTCCCTGTCACTCTATCTTCC
>WNGS01167729.1:108674-124305 GCA_020271785.1 Procambarus virginalis | reverse complement strand
ACACACGTCACCACTGCTGTAGTGTCACACACACACACGTCACCACTGCTGGAGTGTCACACACACACACGTCACCACTGCTGGAGTGTCACACACACACATGTCACCACTGCTGGAGTGTTACCACACACACGTCACCACTGCTGGAGTGTCACACACACACACGTCACCACTGCTGGAGTGTCACACACACACGTCACCACTGCTGGAGTGTCACACACACACGTCACCGCTGCTGGAGTGTCACACACACACGTCACCACTGCTGGAGTGTCACACACACACGTCACCACTGCTGGAGTGTCACACACACACGTCACCACTGCTGGAGTGTCACACACACCACGTCACCGCTGCTGGAGTGTCACACACACACGTCACCACTGCTGTAGTGTCACACACACACACGTCACCACTGTTGTAGTGTCACACACACACACGTCACCACTGCTGGAGTATCACACACACACACGTCACCACTGCTGGAGTGTCACACACACACACACGTCACCGCTGCTGGAGTGTCACACACACACACACGTCACCACTGCTGGAGTGTCACACACACACACACACACACACACGTCACCACTGCTGTAGTGTCACACACACACGTCACCACTGCTGTAGTGTCACACACACACGTCACCACTGCTGTAGTGTCACACACACACACACACGTCACCACTGCTGGAGTGTCACACACACACACACGTCACCACTGCTGGAGTGTCACACACACACGTCACCACTGCTGAGTGTCACACACACACGTCACCACTGCTGGAGTGTCACACACACACACACGTCACCACTGCTGGAGTGTCACACACACGTCACCACTGCTGGAGTGTCACACACACGTCACCACTGCTGGAGTGTCACACACACACACACACACTCACCACTGCTGGAGTGTCACACACACACACACGTCACCACTGCTGGAGTGTTACACACACACACACACGTCACCACTCCTGGAGTGTCACACACACACGTCACCACTGCTGGAGTGTTACACACACACACACGTCACCACTGCTGGAGTGTCACACACACACACGTCACCACTGCTGGAGTGTTACACACACACACACACACACGTCACCACTGCTTGAGTGTCACACACACACGTCACCACTGCTGGAGTGTTACACACACACAGTCACGACTGCTGGAGTGTCACACACACACACACGTCACCACTGCTGGAGTGTCACACACACACACGTCACCGCTGCTGGAGTGTCACACACACACGTCACCACTGCTGTAGTGTCACACACACACACACGTCACCACTGTTGTAGTGTCACACACACACGTCACCACTGCTGGAGTGTCACACACACACACGTCACCACTGCTGGAGTGTCACACACACACACACACACGTCACCGCTGCTGGAGTGTCACACACACACACGTCACCACTGCTGGAGTGTCACACACACACACACACACACACACGTCACCACTGCTGTAGTGTCACACACACACGTCACCACTGCTGTAGTGTCACACACACACACGTCACCACTGCTGTAGTGTCACACACACACACACACGTCACCACTGCTAGAGTGTCACACACACACACACACGTCACCACTGCTGGAGTGTCACACACACACACACACGTCACCACTGCTGGAGTGTCACACACACGTCACCACTGCTGGAGTGTCACACACACACGTCACCACTGCTGGAGTGTCACACACACACACGTCACCACTGCTGGAGTGTCACACACACGTCACCACTGCTGGAGTGTCACACACACCTCACCACTGCTGGAGTGTCACACACACACACTCACACGTCACCACTGCTGGAGTGTCACACACATACACACACGTCACCACTGCTGGAGTGTTACACACACACACACACGTCACCACTGCTGGAGTGTCACACACACACGTCACCACTGCTGGAGTGTTACACACACACACACGTCACCACTGCTGGAGTGTCACACACACACACGTCACCACTGATGGAGTGTTACACACACACACACACGTCACCACTGATGGAGTGTTACACACACACACGTCACCACTGCTGGAGTGTCACACACACACGTCACCACTGCTGGAGCGTTACACACACACACGTCACCACTGCTGGAGTGGTACACACACACACGTCACCACTGCTGGAGTGTTACACACACACACACGTCACCACTGCTGTAGTGTCACACACACACACACACGTCACCACTGCTAGAGTGTCACACACACACACACGTCACCACTGCTGGAGTGTCACACACACACACACACGTCACCACTGCTGGAGTGTCACACACACGTCACCACTGCTGGAGTGTCACACACACACGTCACCACTGCTGGAGTGTCACACACACACACGTCACCACTGCTGGAGTGTCACACACACGTCACCACTGCTGGAGTGTCACACACACGTCACCACTGCTGGAGTGTCACACACACACACTCACACGTCACCACAGTCAGAGAGAGAGAAAGACCTGGGGGTTGATATCACGCCAGACCTGTCCCCTGAAGCTCATATCAAGAGGATAACATCAGCAGCATATGCCAGGTTGGCTAACATAAGAACGGCCTTTAGAAACTTGTGTAAGAATCTTTCAGAACATTATATACCACATATGTCAGACCAATCCTGGAGTATGCGGCTCCAGCATGGAGTCCCTATCTAGTCAAGCATAAGACTAAACTGGAAAAGGTTCAAAGGTTTGCCACCAGACTAGTACCCGAGCTGAGAGGTATGAGCTACGAGGAGCGACTGCAGGAATTAAACCTCACTTCGTTGGAAGACAGAAGAGTTAGGGGGGACATGATCACCACATTCAAGATTCTCAGGGGAATCGACAGGTTGATAAAGACAGGCTGTTTAACACAAGGGGCACACGCACTAGGGGACACAGGTGGAAGCTGAGTGCCCAAATGAGCCACAGAGATATTAGAAAGAACTTTTTTAGTGTCAGAGTGGTTGACAAATGGAATGCATTAGGAAGCGATGTGGTGGAGGCTGACTCCATATACAGTTTCAAATGTAGATATGATAGAGCCCATTAGGCTCAGGAAACTGTACACCTGTTGATTGACGGTTGAGAGGCGGGACCAAAGAGCCAGAGCTCAACCCCGCAAGCACAACTAGGTGAGTACAACTAGGTGAGTACTGCTGGAGTGTCACACACACACACACACGTCACCACTGCTGGAGTGTTACACACACACACACACGTCACCACTGCTGGAGTGTCACACACACACGTCACCACTGCTGGAGTGTTACACACACACACACGTCACCACTGCTGGAGTGTCACACACACACGTCACCACTGCTGGAGTGTTACACACACACACACACGTCACCACTGCTGGAGTGTCACACACACGCGTCACCACTGCTGGAGTGTTACACACACACATGTCACCACTGCTGGAGTGTTACACACACACACACGTCACCACTGATGGAGTGTTACACACACACACACACACGTCACCACTGATGGAGTGTTACACACACACACGTCACCACTGCTGGAGTGTCACACACACACACGTCACCACTGCTGGAGCGTTACACACACACACGTCACCACTGCTGGAGTGTACACACACACACGTCACCACTGCTGGAGTGTTACACACACACACGTCACCACTGCAGGAGTGTTACACACACACACGTCACCACTGCTGGAGTGTCACACACACACGTCACCACTGCTGGAGTGTTACACACACACACGTCACCACTGCTGGAGTGTCACACACACACACGTCACAACTGCTGGAGTTACACACACACACGTCACCACTGCTGGAGTGTCACACACACACATGTCACCACTGCTGGAGTGTTACACACACACACGTCACCGCTGCTGGAGTGTCACACACACATACGTCACCACTGCTGGAGTGTCACACACACACGTCACCACTGCTGGAGTGTCACACACACGTCACCACTGCTGGAGTGTCACACACACACGTCACCACTGCTGGAGTGTTACACACACACGTCACCGCTGCTGGAGTGTCACACACACGTCACCACTGCTGGAGTGTTACACACACACACGTCACCGGTGCTGGAGTGTCACACACACACACGTCACCACTGCTGGAGTGTCACACACACACACGTCACCACTGCTGGAGTGTCACACACACACACGTCACCACTGCTGTAGTGTCACACACACACACACGTCACCACTGCTGGAGTGTCACACACACACACACGTCACCACTGCTGGAGTGTCACACACACACGTCACCGCTGCTGGAGTGTCACACACACACACACACGTCACCACTGCTGGTGTGTCACACACACACGTCACCACTGCTGGAGTGTCACACACACACACACGTCACCACTGCTGGAGTGTCACACACACACACGTCACCGCTGCTGGAGTGTCACACACACACGTCACCACTGCTGTAGTGTCACACACACACACCACGTCACCACTGTTGTAGTGTCACACACACACACGTCACCACTGCTGGAGTGTCACACACACACACGTCACCACTGCTGGAGTGTCACACACACACACACGTCACCGCTGCTGGAGTGTCACACACACACACGTCACCACTGCTGGAGTGTCCACACACACACACACACACACACACACAACACACACACACACACACACACACACACACACACACACACACACACGTCACCACTGCTGAGTGTCACACACACACGTCACCACTGCTGGAGTGTCACACACACACGTCACCACTGCTGGAGTGTCAACACACACACACGTCACCACTGCTGGAGTGTCACACACACACACACGTCACCACTGCTGGAGTGTCACACACACACACACGTCACCACTGCTGGAGTGTCACACACCACACGTCACCACTGCTGGAGTGCACACACACACGTCACCACTGCTGGAGTGTCACACACACACACGTCACCACTGCTGGAGTGTCACACACACACGTCACCACTGCTGGAGTGTCACACACACGTCACCACTGCTGGAGTGTCACACACACGTCACCACTGCTGGAGTGTCACACACACACACACACGTCACCACTGCTGGAGTGTCACACACACACACGTCACCACTGCTGGAGTGTTACACAAACACACACGTCACCACTGCTGGAGTGTCACACACACACGTCACCACTGCTGGAGTGTTACACACACACACGTCACCACTGCTGGAGTGTCACACACACACACGTCACCACTGCTGGAGTGTTACACACACACACACACACGTCACCACTGCTGGAGTGTCACACACACACGTCACCACTGCTGGAGTGTCACACACAACACGTCACCACTGCTGGAGTGTCACAAACACACACGTCACCACTGCTGGAGTGTCACACACACACGTCACCACTGCGGGGAGTGTCACACACACACGTCACACTGCTGGAGTGTCACACACACACACGTCACCACTGCTGGAGTGTTACACCACACACGTCACCACTGCTGGAGTGTCACACACACACGTCACCACTGCTGGAGTGTCACACACACACGTCACCACTGCTGGAGTTACACACACACACGTCACCACTGCTGGAGTGTCACACACACACGTCACCACTGCTGGAGTGTCACACACACACACGTCACCACTGCTGGAGTGTCACACACACGTCACCACTGCTGGAGTGTCACACACACACGTCACCACTGCTGGAGTGTTACACACACACGTCACCACTGCTGGAGTGTTACACACACACGTCACCACTGCTGGAGTGTTACACACACACACACGTCACCACTGCTGGAGTGTCACACACACACGTCACCACTGCTGGAGTGTCACACACACACGTCACCACTGCTGGAGTGTCACACACACACGTCACCACTGCTGGAGTGTCACACACACACGTCACCACTGCTGGAGTGTCACACACACACGTCACCACTGCTGGAGTGTCACACACACACGTCACCACTGCTGGAGTGTCACACACACACGTCACCACTGCTGGAGTGTCACACACACACGTCACCACTGCTGGAGTGTCACACACACACGTCACCACTGCTGGAGTGTCACACACACACGTCACCACTGCTGGAGTGTCACACACACACGTCACCACTGCTGGAGTGTCACACACACACGTCACCACTGCTGGAGTGTCACACACACACACGTCACCACTGCTGGAGTGTTACACACACACACGTCACCACTGCTGGAGTGTCACACACACACGTCACCACTGCTGGAGTGTCACACACACACGTCACCACTGCTGGAGTGTTACACACACACGTCACCACTGCTGGAGTGTCACACACACACACGTCACCACTGCTGGAGTGTCACACACACCGTCACCACTGCTGGTGTCACACACACGTCACCACTGCTGGAGTGTCACACACACACGTCACCACTGCTGGAGTGTTACACACCACGTCACCACTGCTGGAGTGTCACACACACGTCACCACTGCTGGAGTGTTCACACACACACGTCACCACTGCTGGAGTGTCACACACACACACGTCACCACTGCTGGAGTGTCACACACACACGTCACCACTGCTGGAGTGTCACACACACACGTCACCACTGCTGGAGTGTTACACACACACGTCACCACTGCTGGAGTGTCACACACACACGTCACCACTGCTGAGTGTCACACACACATGTCACCACTGCTGGAGTGTCACACACACACGTCACCACTGCTGGAGTGTCACACACCACACGTCACCACTGCTGGAGTGTCACACACACACGTCACCACTGCTGGAGTGTCACACACACACGTCACCACTGCTGGAGTGTCACACACACACGTCACCACTGCTGGAGTGTCACACACACACACGTCACCACTGCTGGAGTGTTACACACACACACGTCACCACTGCTGGAGTGTCACACACACACGTCACCACTGCTGGAGTGTCACACACACACATGTCACCACTGCTGGAGTGTTACACACACACACGTCCCACTGCTGGAGTGTCACACACACACACGTCACCACTGCTGGTTCACACACACACGTCACCACTGCTGGAGTGTCACACACACGTCACCACTGCTGGAGTGTCACACACACACGTCACCACTGCTGGAGTGTTACACACACACGTCACCACTGCTGGAGTGTCACACACACGTCACCACTGCTGGAGTGTACACACACACGTCACCACTGCTGGAGTGTCACACCACACACGTCACCACTGCTGGAGTGTCACACACACACACGTCACCACTGCTGGAGTGTCACACACACACGTCACCACTGCTGGAGTGTCACACACACACCACACGTCACCACTGCTGGTGTCACACACACACACACGTCACCACTGCTGGAGTGTCACACACACACGTCACCACTGCTGGAGTGTCCACCACACACACGTCACCACTGCTGGAGTGTCACACACACACGTCACCACTGCTGGAGTGTCACACACACACACGTCACCACTGCTGGAGTGTCACACACACACACGTCACCACTGCTGGAGTGTCACACACACACGTCACCACTGCTGGAGTGTCACACACACACACTCACCACTGCTGGAGTGTCACACACACACGTCACCACTGCTGGAGTGTCACACACACACACGTCACCACTGCTGGAGTGTCCACACACACACGTCACCACTGCTGGAGTGTCACACACACACACGTCACCACTGCTGGAGTGTCACACACACACACACCCACGTCACCACTGCTGAGTGTCACACACACACGTCACCACTGCTGGAGTGTCACACACACACGTCACCACTGCTGGAGTGTCACACACACACACACTCCCACTGCTGGAGTGTCACACACACACACACGTCACCACTGCTGGAGTTTCACACACACACACGTCACCACTGCTGGAGTGTCACACACACACGTCACCACTGCTGGAGTGTCACACACACACGTCACCACTGCTGGAGTGTCACACACACACACGTCACCACTGCTGGAGTGTCACACACACGTCACCACTGCTGGAGTGTCACACACACGTCACCACTGCTGGAGTGTCACACACACACACACACCGTCACCACTGCTGGAGTGTCACACACACACACGTCACCACTGCTGGAGTGTCCACACACACACACGTCACCACTGCTGGAGTGTCACACACACACGTCACCACTGCTGGAGTGTTACACACACACACACGTCACCACTGCTGGAGTGTCACACACACACACGTCACCACTGCTGGAGTGTTACACACACACACACGTCACCACTGCTGGAGTGTCACACACACACGTCACCACTGCTGGAGTGTCACACACACACACGTCACCACTGCTGGAGTGTCACACACACACGTCACCACTGCTGTGGTCACACACACACACACACGTCACCACTGCTGGAGTGTCACACACACACACACACACGTCACCACTGCTGGAGTGTCACACACACACGTCACCACTGCTGGAGTGTCACACACACACACGTCACCACTGCTGGAGTGTCACACACACACGTCACCACTGCTGGAGTGTCACACACACACGTCACCACTGCTGGAGTGTCACACACACACGTCACCACTGCTGGAGTGTCCACACACCGTCACCACTGCTGGAGTGTCACACACACACACACACGTCACCACTGTGGAGTGTCACACACACACACGTCACCACTGCTGGAGTGTCACACACACACACGTCACCACTGCTGGAGTGTCACACACACACACGTCACCACTGCTGGAGTGTCCACACACACACGTCACCACTGCTGGAGTGTCACACACACACACACCCACGTCACCACTGCTGGAGTGTCACACACACACGTCACCACTGCTGGAGTGTCACACACACACACGTCACCACTGCTGGAGTGTCACACACACACACGTCACCACTGCTGGAGTGTCACACACACACACGTCACCACTGCTGGAGTGTCACACACCACACACGTCACCACTGCTGGAGTGTCACACACACACGTCACCACTGCTGGAGTGTCACACACACACGTCCCACTGCTGGAGTGTCACACACACACACGTCACCACTGCTGGAGTTCACACACACGTCACCACTGCTGGAGTGTCCACACACACGTCCACTGCTGGAGTGTCACACACACACACACACACGTCACCACTGCTGGAGTGTCACACACACACACACGTCACCACTGCTGGAGTGTTTACACACACACACACGTCACCACTGCTGGAGTGTCACACACACACGTCACCACTGCTGGAGTGTTACACACACACACACGTCACCACTGCTGGAGTGTCACACACACACACGTCACCACTGCTGGAGTGTTACACACACACACACACACGTCACCACTGCTGGAGTGTCACACACACACGTCACCACTGCTGGAGTGTTACACACACACGTCACCACTGCTGGAGTGTCACACACACGTCACCACTGCTGGAGTGTCACACACACACACACACACACGTCACCACTGCTGGAGTGTCACCACACACACACGTCACCACTGCTGGAGTGTTACACACACACACGTCACCACTGCTGGAGTGTCACACACACACGTCACCACTGCTGGAGTGTTACCACACACACGTCACCACTGCTGGAGTGTCACACACACACACGTCACCACTGCTGGAGTGTTCACACACACACACACACGTCACCACTGCTGGAGTGTCACACACACACGTCACCACTGCTGGAGTGTTACACACACACGTCACCACTGCTGGAGTGTCACACACACACACGTCACCACTGCTGGAGTGTCACACACACACGTCACCACTGCTGGAGTGTCACACACAACACACGTCACCACTGCTGGAGTGTCACACACACACGTCACCACTGCTGGAGTGTCACACACACACGTCACCACTGCTGGAGTGTCACACACACACACACACACGTCACCGCTGCTGGAGTGTCACACACACACGTCACCACTGCTGGAGTGACACACACACACACACACACACACCACACGTCACCACTGCTGGAGTGTCACACACACACGTCACCACTGCTGGAGTGTCACACACACACACGTCACCACTGCTGGAGTGTCACACAACACACACGTCACACTGCTAGATGTCACACACACACACGTCACCACTGCTGGAGTGTCACACACACACACACGTCACCACTGCTGGAGTGTCACACACAACGTCACCACTGCTGGGAGTGTCACACACACACGTCACCACTGCTGGAGTGTCACACACACACACACGTCACCACTGCTGGAGTGTCACACACACACACCACACGTCACTGCTGGAGTGTCACACAACACGTCACCACTGCTGTAGTGTCACACACACACGTCACCACTGCTGGAGTGTCACACACACACACACAACACGTCACCGCTGCTGGAGTGTCACACACACACGTCACCACTGCTGTAGTGTCACACACACACACACACACACACACGTCACCACTGCTGTAGTGTCACACACACACGTCACCACTGCTGTAGTGTCACACACACCACGTCACCACTGCTAGAGTGTCACACACACACACACACGTCACCACTGCTGGAGTGTCAAACACACACACACACACGTCACCACTGCTGGAGTGTCACACACACGTCACCACTGCTGGAGTGTCACACACACAGTCACCACTGCTGGAGTGTCACACCACACACGTCACCACTGCTGGAGTGTCACACACACGTCACCACTGCTGGAGTGGTCACTTTGTAACACAGCACCAACATGGATTCAGGGATGGCAGGTCCTGCTCACAGGGTTACTTGAATTCTACGACCAGGCAACAAAAATAAGGCAAGAAAGAGAAGGGTGGGCAGACTGCATATTTTTGGATTGTCAGAAAGCTTTGATACAGTGCCACACAAGAGGCTAGTGAAAAAGCTCGAGATGCAGGCTGGAGTGAAAGGGAAGGTACTCCGTTGGATACAGGAGTACCTAAGCAACAGGAGACAAAGAGTCAGTGTGAGGGGTGAGGTCTCAGATTGGCGAGACGTTACAAGTGGAGTCCCGCAGGGGTCAGTCCTTGGACCTATACTGTTTCTGATATATGTAAATGATCTCCAGAGGGTATAGAATCGTTTCTCTCAATGTTTGCCGATGATGCAAAAATTATGAGGAGGATTGAAACTGAGGACGATAGTAGGAGGCTACAAGACGACCTAGACAGACTGAGTGAATGGTCCAACAAATGGCTGTTGAAGTTCAACCCGAGTAAATGCAAAGTAATGAAACTAGGCAGTGGAAACAGGAGGCCAGACACAGGATACAGAATAGGAGATGAAGTACTTAATGAAACGGACAGAGAGAAAGATCTAGGAGTTGATATCACACCAAACCTGTCTCCTGAAGCCCACATAAAAAGGATAACATCTGCGGCATATGCGAGGCTGGCTAACATCAGAACAGCGTTCAGGAACCTGTGTAAGGAATCATTCAGAATCTTGTACACCACATATGTAAGACCAATCCTGGAGTATGCAGCCCCAGCATGGAGCCCGTACCTTGTCAAGCACAAGACGAAGCTGGAAAAAGTCCAAAGGTATGCCACTACACTAGTCCCAGAACTAAGAGGCATGAGTTACGAGGAAAGGCTGCGGGAAATGCACCTTACGACACTGGAAGACAGAAGAGTAAGGGGAGATATGATCACAACCTACAAAATCCTCAGAGGAATCGACCGGGTAGACAAGGACAAACTATTCAACACTGGGGGGACGCGAACAAGGGGACACAGGTGGAAACTGAGTACCCACATGAGCCACAGAGACGTTAGAAGGAACTTTTTCAGTGTCAGAGTAGTTAACGGATGGAATGCATTAGGCAGTGATGTGGTGGAGGCTGACTCCATACACAGTTTCAAGGGTAGATATGATAGAGCCCAGTAGGCTCGGGAATCTGTACACGGTTGATTGACAGTTGAGAGGCGGGACCAAAGAGCCAAAGCTCAACCCCCGCAAGCACAAATAGGTGAGTACAAATAGGTGAGTACACACGTCACCACTGCTGGAGTGTCACACACACACACTCACACGTCACCACTGCTGGAGTGTCACACACACACACACGTCACCACTGCTGGAGTGTTACACACACACACACACGTCACCACTGCTGGAGTGTCACACACACACGTCACCACTGCTGGAGTGTTACACACACACACGTCACCCTGCTGGAGTGTTACACACACACACACACGTCACCACTGCTGGAGTGTCACACACACACGTCACCACTGCTGGAGGGTTACACACACACATGTCACCACTGCTGGAGTGTTACACACACACACGTCACCACTGATGGAGTGTTACACACACACACACACGTCACCACTGATGGAGTGTTACACACACACACGTCACCACTGCTGGAGTGTCACACACACACACGTCACCACTGCTGGAGCGTTACACACACACACGTCACCACTGCTGGAGTGGTACACACACACACGTCACCACTGCTGGAGTGTTACACACACACACGTCACCACTGCTGGAGTGTTACACACACACACGTCACCACTGCTGGAGTGTCACACACACACGTCACCACTGCTGGAGTGTTACACACACACACACGTCACCACTGCTGGAGTGTTACACACACACACGTCACCACTGCTGGAGTGTTACACACACACACACACGTCACCACTGCTGGAGTATCACACACACACGTCACCACTGCTGGAGTGTCACACACACACGTCACCACTGCTGGAGTGTCACACACACACGTCACCACTGCTGGAGTGTTACACACACACACGTCACCACTGCTGGAGTGTTATCTTGAGGTTATCTTGAGATGATTTCGGGGCTTTAGTGTCCCCGCGGCCCGGTCCTCGACCAGGCCTCCACCCCAGGAAGCAGCCCGTGACGGCTGACTAACACCCAGGTACCTATTTTACTTCTAAGTAACAGGGGCATAGGGTGAAAGAAACTCTGCCCATTGTTTCTCGCTGGCGCCTGGGATCGAACCCAGGACCACAGGATCACAAGTCCCGCGTGCTGTACGCTCGGCCGACCGGCTCCCCATTACACACACACACGTCACCACTGCTGGAGTGTCACACACACACACACGTCACCACTGCTGGAGTGTTACACAAATACACGTCACCACTGCTGGAGTGTCACACACACACGTCACCACTGCTGGAGTGTCACACACACACACGTCACCACTGCTGGAGTGTCACACACACACGTCACCACTGCTGGAGTGTCACACACACACGTCACCACTGCTGGAGTGTCACACACACACACGTCACCACTGCTGGAGTGTCACACACACACACGTCACCACTGCTGGAGTGTCACACACACACATGTCACCACTGCTGGAGTGTTACACACACACACGTCACCGCTGCTGGAGTGTCACACACACACACGTCACCACTGCTGTAGTGTCACACACACACGTCACCACTGCTGGAGTGTCACACACACGTCACCACTGCTGGAGTGTCACACACACACGTCACCACTGCTGGAGTGTTACACACACACGTCACCGCTGCTGGAGTGTCACACACACGTCACCACTGCTGGAGTGTTACACACACACACGTCACCGGTGCTGGAGTGTCACACACACACACGTCACCACTGCTGGAGTGTCACACACACACACGTCACCACTGCTGGAGTGTCACACACACACACGTCACCACTGCTGTAGTGTCACACACACACACACGTCACCACTGCTGGAGTGTCACACACACACACACACGTCACCACTGCTGGAGTGTCACACACACACGTCACCGCTGCTGGAGTGTCACACACACACACGTCACCACTGCTGGAGTGTCACACACACACGTCACCACTGCTGGAGTGTCACACACACACACGTCACCACTGCTGGAGAGTCACACACACACACGTCACCGCTGCTGGAGTGTCACACACACACGTCACTACTGCTGTAGTGTCACACACACACACACGTCACCACTGTTGTAGTGTCACACACACACACGTCACCACTGCTGGAGTGTCACACACACACACACGTCACCACTGCTGGAGTGTCACACACACACACACGTCACCGCTGCTGGAGTGTCACACACACACACGTCACCACTGCTGGAGTGTCACACACACACACACACACACACGTCACCACTGCTGGAGTGTCACACACACACACACGTCACCGCTGCTGGAGTGTCACACACACACACGTCACCACTGCTGTAGTGTCAAACACACACACACACGTCACCACTGCTGTAGTGTCACACACACACGTCACCACTGCTGTAGTGTCACACACACACGTCACCACTGCTGTAGGTCACACACACACGTCACCACTGCTGTAGTGTCACACACACACGTCACCACTGCTGTAGTGTCAAACACACACACACACGTCACCACTGCTGGAGTGTCACACACACACACACGTCACCACTGCTGGAGTGTCACACACACACACACGTCACCACTGCTGGAGTGTCACACACACACGTCACCACTGCTGGAGTGTCACACACACACGTCACCACTGCTGGAGTGTCACACACACACACGTCACCACTGCTGGAGTGTCACACAACGTCACCACTGCTGGAGTGTCACACACACGTCACTACTGCTGGAGTGTCACACACACACACACACACGTCACCACTGCTGGAGTGTCACACACACACACACGTCACCACTGCTGGAGTGTTACACACACACACACACACGTCACCACTCCTGGAGTGTCACACACACACGTCACCACTGCTGGAGTGTTACACACACACACACGTCACCACTGCTGGAGTGTTACACACACACACGTCACCACTGCTGGAGTGTTACACACACACACACACACGTCACCACTGCTGGAGTGTCACACACACACGTCACCACTGCTGGAGTGTCACACACACGTCACCACTGCTGGAGTGTCACACACACGTCACCACTGCTGGAGTGTCACACACACACACACACACGTCACCACTGCTGGAGTGTTACACCACCACACACGTCACCACTGCTGGAGTGTCACACACACACACGTCACCACTGCTGGAGTGTTACACACACACACACACACGTCACCACTGCTGGAGTGTCACACACACACGTCACCACTGCTGGAGTGTTACACACACACATGTCACCACTGCTGGAGTGTCACACACACACACGTCACCGCTGCTGGAGTGTCCACACACACGTCACCACTGCTGTAGTGTCACACACACACACACGTCACCACTGTTGTAGTGTCACACACACACGTCACCACTGCTGGAGTGTCACACACACACACGTCACCACTGCTGGAGTGTCACACACACACACACACACGTGACACAGACTTTTACTGTGACCATCGTGTCGAGTGGACGTGGGTTTGGGAGCTCCTGGTTCACTAGTGGCGTGGGAGGGGTAATCGGGCAACTTCGAAGTGAAAAAGTGTGTACAAGTGAATGAAAAACCCTTGGGTTTTGACCAAACCCATAAGGTAGTGAAGAAAAACAGTATAAGTAGCGTAATTGAAAATAGTTGATGCAGGAAGTACTGTGGCA
>WNGS01167729.1:96719-107009 GCA_020271785.1 Procambarus virginalis | reverse complement strand
CGTCAGTGTGTTCATAACGTGTCACAGTACCGAGGTTACTGGCACCGTCAGTGTGTTCATAACGTGTCACGTACCGAGGTTACTGGCACCGTGAGTGTGTTCATAACGTGTCACAGTACCGAGGTTACTGGCACCGTAGTGTGTTCATAACGTGTCACAGTACCGAGGTTACTGGCACCGTAAGTGTGTTCATAACGTGTCACAGTACCGAGGTTACTGGCACAGTAAGTGTGTTCATAACGTGTCACAGTACCGAGGTTACTGGCACCGTAAGTGTGTCATAACGTGTCACAGTACCGAGGTTACTGGCAGTGAGGTGTTCATACCGTGGTCACAGTACCGAGGTTACTGGCACCGTAGTATGTTCATAACGTGTCACAGTACCGAGGTTACTGGCACCGTCAGTGTGTTCATAACGTGTCACAGTACCGAGGTTACTGGCACCGTGAGTGTGTTCATAACGTGTCACAGTACCGAGGTTACTGGCACCGTGAGTGTGTTCATAACGTGTCACAGTACCGAGGTCAATGCACCGTGAGTGTGTTCATAACGTTCACAGTACCGAGTTACTGGCACCGTGAGTGTGTTCATAACGTGTCACAGTACCGAGGTTACTGCACCGTCAGTTGTTCATAACGTGTCACAGTACCGAGGTTACGGCACCGTCAGTGTGTTCATAACGTGTCACAGTACCGAGGTTACTGGCACCGTCAGTGTGTTCATAACGTGTCACAGTACCGAGGTTACTGGCACCGTGAGTGTGTTCATAACGTGTCACAGTACCGAGGTTACTGGCACCGTAAGTGTGTTCATAACGTGTCACAGTACCGAGGTTACTGGCACCGTAAGTGTGTTCATAACGTGTCACAGTACGAGGTTACTGGCACAGTGAGTGTGTTCATAACGTGTCACAGTACCGAGGTTACTGGCACCGTAAGTGTGTTCATAACGTGTCACAGTACCGAGGTTACTGGCACCGTCAGTGTGTTCATAACGTGTCACAGTACCGAGGTTACTGGCACCGTGAGTGTGTTCATAACGTGTCACAGTACCGAGGTTACTGGCACCGTAAGTGTGTTCATAACGTGTCACAGTACCGAGGTTACTGGCACCGTAAGTGTGTTCATAACGTGTCACAGTACCGAGGTTACTGGCACAGTGAGTGTGTTCATAACGTGTCACAGTACCGAGGTTACTGGCACCGTAAGTGTGTTCATAACGTGTCACAGTACCGAGGTTACTGGCGCAGTGAGTGTGTTCATAACGTGTCACAGTACCGAGGTTACTGGCATCGTAAGTATGTTCATAACGTGTCACAGTACCGAGGTTACTGGCACCGTCAGTGTGTTCATAACGTGTCACAGTACCGAGGTTACTGGCACCGTGAGTGTGTTCATAACGTGTCACAGTACCGAGGTTACTGGCACCGTGAGTGTGTTCATAACGTGTCACAGTACCGAGGTCAATGGCACCGTGAGTGTGTTCATAACGTGTCACAGTACCGAGGTTACTGGCACCGTGAGTGTGTTCATAACGTGTCACAGTACCGAGGTTACTGGCACCGTCAGTGTGTTCATAACGTGTCACAGTACCGAGGTTACTGGCACCGTGAGTGTGTTCATAACCTGTCACAGTACCGAGGTTACTGGCACCGTGAGTGTGTTCATAACGTGTCACAGTACCGAGGTCAATGGCACCGTGAGTGTGTTCATAACGTGTCACAGTACCGAGGTTACTGGCGGCACATGTCTATAAGTCGTCACAGTGTTGGTGACGCGTGGGTGAGAGTAAGGGCGGTGTTACTGGGGCAGCGCTAGCACCAGGCACAGCGGCCACCACACCTTCCTCTGTAACGTTGTCACCCGTCTCCAGTTTTGGGCTTGTGTAGTCCATACACCCCATACCCATCTTGTGGGCGGTAGTGGAAAGGGTTACAGAGGCACATAATGGGCTCAGTGACTGAACCCCACAACTCATTTAGCTAAACAAGTTACAGTCTTGATGAGCTAGTTACAAAAAATAAATGATCGTCGTCACGTCAGCAATGAGCTCGAGACCGACCACAGGTACAGTTTCTAAATTTAGCAACTGACATATGTGGAGAGCTAGTGTCACAATTGATATGTTTGTCCTGCACACCGCCCCCCATCCAGTGGGTAGCGGTGGATAGGTTACAATCACTTAGTTACTACCTACAGTTAGCTAACTGGGGATATTTGGCTAAGATTTCTGGTAGCAGATCATTTTGAATGAAATATTTACACATCTTTGGAACATTTTTTTATAGAATTGTCTCTGAATTCACGTATCTTTTCGCACTCCATCACATAGCGACGGAGGGTGTGCGAATAATTTTGTTGACACAGTTTACATTTGGTCAGGTCTACATCGGCAGATAATGAGAATTCCCAGAGATACTTGTAACCGAGTCTAAGCCGAGCAGCAGTAACATCTAGAAGTCTGCTGATTTTATTGGATGAACCATAGATGTATGGCTCCTCTTGCATGATAGTATGATGATAGATGGAATTACTGGTGTCGATTTCACTTTGCCTCAGATCTACAAGATTTTGTTGAAGTTCTTGGTGTACTATTGCTCTTAGACTGCTTATTGACAATCCAAGGTTATAATCAATTTCTCTTTTAAAGGCAGATTCTTTGGCTAACTCATCAGTTCTATCATGCATTCGGAGGCCAACATGAGATGGAGTCCACATGAAATGGACTCTGTTATCATTATTAATAATTTTGTATTTGTGCCTAGCTTCAGACACGAGCATGTTACAGTTATGTCTTAAAGATTGAGTGCAATTAAGGATGATAAGGAGTCACTTATAATTAATGTATCAAGTTTAGAGACTTGTACACATTTCAAAGCAAGACGCAAGGCAAATAGTTCGGTCTGAAGGGTAGAGGCCCAGTTGGTTATACGGACTCCCCACTCAAAATATAAGTCATCGCCCATTGTCAGGACAACTGCACTTCCAGCTGCACCCGTGGTGCGGTGTAGGGAACCATCAGTGTATATGAATGGAGAGAGAGAATGCTCTGTGGACAGAGCATCAATATGGCTTCAGGCGTTGAGTTTTGCCTCAAGATGATGCTTGGGCTGATCTCTAATTGACTTTGTGCAAAGGGAGGGATTACAATTGGAAAATGTATAATCTCCCACGGTGCAGGAAAGCGCCGTTGTTGTTTCTCTTGGTACAAATTGTGAACCTGATAGATTCTGAGTTCAGTTCCAGTTTCAGTTATCCGTTTGGAACAATTTCTTCAATAAAGAAATTCTGGAGGGCTTCTATGCAAGGGTTAGGATGAGTTAGCCTAAGCATTTTTATGCGAATTTGAGAGTTAATTTCAGTAGCACGATCAATAACGCTCGGAATATTAAATTCTTTTCTCATGATAAGTATCTTTGTGGTACGAGGGCACCAAGGATTATCCTCAAGGCTTCGTTCTGCAATTTTTTCAAGCCCTCTAAGTTTTCTTTCAGGCATGAACGCAAGCAGAGGTGCAGCATAATCCACAAAAGATCTGATGTATGCAAGGTACATCATTTTGACAATTCTGACATTGGCACCATAGCCTGAGTGATAACCTGCAACAGCCTTGAGAGCTCGGAGCCTCTCTTTATACTGACGACAGAGTCTGAATACAACAGGACCATACAGTGGCACCTCAAGGCCAAGGTATTTGAATCTGTTTACATAGTCAAGCTGGGAGCCATCAGACAGTTGCATGTTGCGAACAGCTCCTCCCTGCCTGGGTGGGCGCCGATTTAGCATCTTTGTTTTCTCTGCTGAGATAACTAAACCTAGGTCCTGACATGAGTCTAATACAGAGTTAAGAGCGTTCTGCGTGTAAACATACCCAGTGGTGTGTATCATTATATCATCAGCATAGCTAATGATGTGGACGTTGGGTTTGCTCGGTACAGAGTTTAACGGAGTGTTTATTAAGATATTAAATAAGGTAGGACTGAGGACACCTCCCTGCGGGGTACGTAGTTCAAGGGCTCTTGTTACACTCCTAGGCCTCTGGAAAACTACAGATAACTTCCTGTTGGATAAGTAACCCCTGATCCAAGAAAAAAGCCGACCACCAATTTTCATTCTTGCAAGCTCACTTAAGATAACATGTCTATTTGCAATATCAAAGGCAGACTTAAAATCTAGGAAGATGGTATATGACTTTTCAGTGTGCAGGATAAGAAAGGTGGTGATGCACACTCCTTCCATGCATGAAGGGGGCGTTTCAATCCTGTTTGGCTCAAAAATGCAAAAATGAAAACTCGTTCGATTTCAATCAAACTTTTTTGACAAGTTCTATATGAAAAGTGTTTCATCTGGTCCAAGTTTCAGCATCGTAGCATAAATAGGAAGGGAGAAAAAAAATAATGAAGTAGTTGTGAAAATTATGCCAAAATGGTCAAAATCGATTATGAATCAAAAGTGTCAACTGAAATCATAGCTATGACTCTTTGCTATCACAATAGCATATATTAAACAAATATTATAATTAGTTTAATTGGAAAAAAATTTAAGAGAAAAAAAAAAAAAAGGATTTTTTTTTTTTTTTTTTCAAAATTTTTTGTTTTTATTTTTTTGGGGCGATTTGCATCAAACTTACAGACCTTACTGTACGTAAGCCTATCTGTAAGGATGCCAATTTTGGAGAAAATTGGTTGATGTCAACCTCAGCCACAGATTTTAGAACCTTAGACTTTATTAATTTCTGTTTTTTTTTCAATTGACACAAACGTTGACAAAACTTTTAATTTTTTATTCAATTTACATGAAACTTACACAGTATATAATGTATGGCTTCTCTCTACATGTGCACGTATCCATTTTTCTCTAAGTTCATTTATTGATTTTATAATAGCAATAAACATGCCATATTTGCATAATTTTAGGGGGGGAACTTTGAACATTTGTATTAGGAAAACTAAAGATGTTTTGGAAATTCTTTTACATCCAATCCTTTATTATATGCCAATGTGTCAGAAAAGGGTCACAGAATAATTATATCTGAAACGTGTGTGAAGAAGTGTCGATTTGAAAATGTGAAAAAAACGTTGAAAAAAAAAAAAAAAAACTCTCTTTCTATTTACGCTGAAGTACTGAAACATGGGACAATTGCAGCCCTTTTCATATACAACTAGTCAAAAAATATTGGTTGACATTGAACAACTTTTCTGCAACCATTGAAACGCCCCCTGAAGCCATATATCTGGGGGGATAGCATTGATCTGATTCTATGGAGGAGACGGTTTAGGATCTCTCGAATGTTTTGCAAATGCAGCTAGTAAGGGAAATTGGGCGGAACGCATTCTCTTGATTTGGCTTGGGAATTGGAATGATTATACTGTTGGTCCAAGAGATAGGAAGTTCCCCAGTAACATAGCTCATATTATTCAGCTCAAGCAGGGGATTCCCTGGTACTAAAGGGAATCACAACGCAAAGTGAGACGCAATATGTCATAGGTGATACCATCTTCACCGGGGATGTGGCTTTACCTTTGTTTAGGGCCGCGAGTAATTCAAACTCAGTAAATGGCACGTTGCATTCATCTTCTTTGTGGAGCATGAAGTCAACGAACCTTTCTCGATCTCCGTAACCAGCATTTAATCTGAACTGTGTGTCTGGGGGAAAAATTATTGAAGCTAGAGGTGGTTGCCCAAGCATCGATTAACTCGTTTGCTCTGTGTAGAGGGTGAGGGTGTGACACTTGGCCGATCTTATCGCCTTTAATTCTTTTATATCCTTCCATGCCTGACTGAGAGAGGTGTGAGTTGAGACTATTATCAAAAGTTTCCCAGTTATCTTGCCTGAGCTCTGTCATGCGCTCCCTCGCCTTGGCTAGGACCTTCTGAAAGAGCTTGAGCATTGCTGGCGCACGTGTTTCCCTATATGCAAGCCCAACTCGTCTGGCAGTGCGTTTCAAAGTACGCAGTTTGGGGTCATTGTAATAGGCATGGTCTTTATTACTTTGTCCTTTCATTCCGACCATTGAATGGTGGTTGGGGGGGTGGGGACCTAAAGTCTCAGCGAACATCTGAATGTTCTGTACAAGATCGTCGTTAAGAGTCTGGACTGTGGAGGGATCATATTGGCTGTACAACTGACACATGCGCCACGTTCAGCGGTCTTAATTGTCACTTGACACCACCACCACGGAGCCAGCCGCCCGCCATGCCTCCCTCCTGCTGGGCGGCCCCAAGTGGTCAGCTTCACACACCAGTCTCCACACACACACCCGTCACCACTGCTGGAGTGTCACACACACACGTCACCACTGCTGTAGTGTCACACACACACGTCACCACTGCTGTAGTGTCACACACACACACGTCACCAGTGCTGGAGTGTCACACACACACGTCACCACTGCTGGAGTGTTACACACACACACGTCACACTGCTGGAGTGTCACACACCACACGTCACCACTGCTGGATTGTCACACACACCGTCACCACTGCTGGAGTGTCACACACACACGTCACCGCTGCTGGAGTGTCACACACACACGTCACCACTGCTGGAGTGTNCACACACACATGTCACCACTGCTGGAGTGTTACACACACATGTCACCACTGCTGGAGTGTTACACACACATGTCACCACTGCTGGAGTGTCACACACA
This sequence comes from Procambarus virginalis, assembly GCA_020271785.1. Lineage (NCBI taxonomy): Eukaryota > Metazoa > Arthropoda > Malacostraca > Decapoda > Cambaridae > Procambarus > Procambarus virginalis. The sequence continues at coordinate 100,357 of WNGS01167729.1, read as the reverse complement.
CACATACACACGTCACCACTGCTGGAGTGTCACACACACACACGTCACCACTGCTGGAGTGTTACACACACACACGTCACCACTGCTGGAGTGTTACACACACACGTCACCACTGCTGGAGTGTCACACACACACGTCACCACTGCTGGAGTGTTACACACACACGTCACCACTGCTGGAGTGTCAACACACACACGTCACCACTGCTGGAGTGTCACACACCACACACACACCACGTCACCACTGCTGGAGTGTCACACACACACGTCACCACTGCTGGAGTGTTACACACACACGTCACCACTGCTGGAGTGTTACACACACCACGTCACCACTGCTGGAGTGTTACACACACACACGTCACCACTGCTGGAGTGTCACACACACACGTCACCACTGCTGGAGTGTTACACACACACATGCCACTGCTGGAGTGTCACACACACACGTCACCACTGCTGGAGTTTACACACACACACACGTCCCACTGCTGGAGTGTTACACACACACATGTCACCACTGCTGGAGTGTTACACACACATGTCACCACTGCTGGAGTGTCACACACACACGTCACCACTGCTGGAGTGCCACACACACACACGTCACCACTGCTGGAGTGTTACACACACACACGTCACCACTGCTGGAGTGTTACACACACACACGTCACCACTGCTGGAGTGTCACACACACACGTCACCACTGCTGGAGTGTTACACACACGTCACCACTGCTGGAGTGTCACACACACACGTCACCACTGCTGGAGTCACACACACACACACACGTCACCACTGCTGGAGTGTTACACACACATGTCACCACTGCTGGAGTGTTACACACACATGTCACCACTGCTGGAGTGTTACACACACATGTCACCACTGCTGGAGTGTTACCACACACGTCACCACTGCTGGAGTGTCACACACACACACGTCACCACTGCTGGAGTGTTACACACACACACGTCACCACTGCTGGAGTGTTACACACACACACACACCCCACTGCTGGAGTGTTACACACACACACACACGTCACCACTGCTGGAGTGTTACACACACACACGTCACCACTGCTGGAGTGTTACACACACACGTCACCACTGCTGGAGTGTCACACACACACAAACACGTCACCACTGCTGGAGTGTCACACACACACACATGTCACCACTGCTGGAGTGTCACACACACACGTCACCACTGCTGGAGTGTTACACACACACGTCACCACTGCTGGAGTGTTACACACACACGTCACCACTGCTGGAGTGACACACACACCACGTCACCACTGCTGGAGTGTCACACACACATGTCACCACTGCTGGAGTGTTACACACACATGTCACCACTGCTGGAGTGTTACACACACGTCACCACTGCTGGAGTGTCACACACACACGTCACCACTGCTGAGTGTCACACACACACACGTCACCACTGCTGGAGTGTACACACACACACGTCACCACTGCTGGAGTGTCACACACACTGTCACCACTGCTGGAGTGTCACACACACACGTCACCACTGCTGGAGTGTTACACACACATGTCACCACTGCTGGAGTGTTACACACACACGTCACCACTGCTGGAGTGTCACACACACACACACACGTCACCACTGCTGGAGTGTCACACACACACGTCACCACTGCTGGAGTGTTACACACACACACGTCACCACTGCTGGAGTGTTACACACACACGTCACCACTGCTGGAGTGTTACACACACATGTCACCACTGCTGGAGTGTCACACACACACACGTCACCACTGCTGGAGTGTTACACACACACACGTCACCACTGCTGGAGTGTTACACACACATGTCACCACTGCTGGAGTGTTACACACACATGTCACCACTGCTGGAGTGTCACACACACACACGTCACCACTGCTGGAGTGTCACACCACACACGTCACCACTGCTGGAGTGTTACACACACACACGTCACCACTGCTGGAGTGTTACACACACACACGTCACCACTGCTGGAGTGTCACACACACATGTCACCACTGCTGGAGTGTTACACACACATGTCACCACTGCTGGAGTGTCACACACACACGTCACCACTGCTGGAGTGTCACACACACACACACACACACGTCACCACTGCTGGAGTGTTACACACACATGTCACCACTGCTGGAGTGTTACACACACATGTCACCACTGCTGGAGTGTTACACACACATGTCACCACTGCTGGAGTGTTACACACACACGTCACCACTGCTGGAGTGTCACACACACACACGCGTCACCACTGCTGGAGTGTTACACACACACACACGTCACCACTGCTGGAGTGTTACACACCACACGTCACCACTGCTGGAGTGTTACACACACACACGTCACCACTGCTGGAGTGTTACACACACACATGTCACCACTGCTGGAGTGTTACACACACACGTCCCACTGCTGGAGTGTCACACACACACACACGTCACCACTGCTGGAGTGTCACACACACACACACACCACCACTGCTGGAGTCACACACACACACATGTCACCGCTGCTGGAGTGTCACACACACACGTCACCACTGCTGGAGTGTTACACACACACGTCACCACTGCTGGAGTGTTACACACACACTCACCACTGCTGTAGTGACACACACACACACGTCACCACTGCTGGAGTGTCACACACACATGTCACCACTGCTGGAGTGTTACACACACATGTCACCACTGCTGGAGTGTTACACACACATGTCACCACTGCTGGAGTGTCACACACACACGTCACCACTGCTGGAGTGTCACACACACACGTCACCACTGCTGGAGTGTTACACACACACACGTCACCACTGCTGGAGTGTCACACACATATGTCACCACTGCTGGAGTGTCACACACAAATGTCACCACTGCTGGAGTGTTACACACACATGTCACCACTGCTGGAGTGTTACACACACATGTCACCACTGCTGGAGTGTCACACACACATACACACTCCCACTGCTGGAGTGTCACACACACACACGTCACCACTGCTGGAGTGTTCACACACACACGTCACCACTGCTGGAGTGTTACACACACACGTCACCACTGCTGGAGTGTCACACACACATGTCACCACTGCTGGAGTGTTACACACACATGTCACCACTGCTGGAGTGTCACACACACACGTCACCACTGCTAGAGTGTCACACACACACACACACACACACGTCACCACTGCTGGAGTGTCACACACACACACGTCACCCTGCTGGAGTGTTACACACACACACGTCACCACTGCTGGAGTGTTACACACACACATGTCACCACTGCTGGAGTGTCACACACACACGTCACCGCTGCTGGAGTGTCACACACACACACGTCACAACTGCTGGAGTGTTACACACACGCATGTCACCACTGCTGGAGTGTCACACACACCGTCACCACTGCTGGAGTGTTACACACACACACACGTCACCACTGCTGGAGTGTTACACACACACATGTCACCACTGCTGGAGTGACACACACACACGTCACCACTGCTGGAGTGTTACACACACACGTCACCACTGCTGGAGTGTTACACACATACATGTCACCACTGCTGGAGTGTTACACACACACACGTC
>WNGS01167729.1:69473-95525 GCA_020271785.1 Procambarus virginalis | reverse complement strand
TCAGCTCAAGCAGGGGATTCCCTGGTACTAAAGGAATCACAACGCAAAGTGAGACGCAATATGTCATAAGTGATACATCTTCACCGGGGGATGTGGCTTTACCTTTGTTTAGGGCCGCGAGTAATTCAAACTCAGTAAAATGGCACGTTGCATTCATATTCCTTGTGGAGCATGAAGTCAACGAACCTTTCTCGATCTCCGTAACCAGCAGTTAATCTGAACTGTGTGTCTGGGGGAAAAATTATTGAAGCTAGAGGTGGTTGCCCCAAGCATCGATTAACTCGTTTGCTCTGTGTAGAGGGTGAGGGTGTGACACTTGGCCAATCTTATCACCTTTAATTCTTTTAATATCCTTCCATGCCTGACTGAGAGAGGTGTGAGAGTTGAGACTGTTATCAAAAGTTTCCCAGTTATCTTGCCTGAGCACTGTCATGCGCTCCCTCGCCTTGGCTAGGACCTTTTGAAAGAGCTTGAGCATTGCGGGCGTACGTGTTTCCTATATGCAAGCCCAACTCGTCTGGCCGTGCGTTTCAAAGTACGCAGTTTGGGGTCATTGTAATAGGCATGGTCTTTATTACTTGTCCTTTCATTCCGACCATTGAATGGTGGTTGGGGGGGGGGGGGGACCTAAAGTCTCAGCGAACATCTGAATGTTCTGTACAAGATCGTCGTTAAGAGTCTGGACTGTGGAGGGATCATCTTGGCTGTACAACTGACACATGCGCCACGTTCAGCGGTCTTAATTGTCACCTGACACCCACCACCACGGAGCCAGCCGCCCGCCATGCCTCCTCCTGCTGGGCGGCCCCAAGTGGTCCAGCTTCACACCCCAGTCACACACACACACGTCACCGCTGCTGGAGTGTCACCACACACGTCACCACTGCTGTAGTGTCACACACACACGTCACCACTGCGGTAGTGTCACACACACACAGTCACCACTGCTGGAGTGTCCACACACACACACGTCACCGCTGCTGGAGTGTCACACACACAGCGTCACCACTGCTGTAGGTCACACACACACGTCACCACTGCTGTAGTGTCACACACAACACGTCACCACGCTGGAGTGTCACACACACACACGCACCACTGCTGGAGTGTCACACACCCACACATGTCACCACTGCTGGAGTGTTACACACCCAAGTCACCACTGCTGGAGTGTCACACACACACACGTCACCACTGCTGGAGTGTCAACACACACACACGTCACCACTGCTGGAGTGTTACACACACACACGTCACCACTGCTGGAGTGTTACACACACACGTCACCACTGCTGGAGTGTTACACACACACACGTCACCACTGCTGGAGTGTTACACACACACACACGTCACCACTGCTGGAGTGTTACACACACACACACGTCACCACTGCTGGAGTGTTACACACACACACGTCACCACTGCTGGAGTGTCACACACACACGTCACCACTGCTGGAGTGACACACACACACGTCACCACTGCTGGAGTGTCACACACACGTCACCACTGCTGGAGTGTTACACACACACGTCACCACTGCTGGAGTGTTACACACACACGTCACCACTGCTGGAGTGTCACACACACACGTCACCACTGCTGGAGTGTCACACACACACACGTCACCACTGCTGGAGTGTTACACACACACACGTCACCACTGCTGGAGTGTCACACACACACGTCACCACTGCTGGAGTGTCACACACACATGTCACCACTGCTGGAGTGTTACACACACACATGTCACCACTGCTGGAGTGTTACACACACATTCACCACTGCTGGAGTGTCACACACACACACGTCACCACTGCTGGAGTGTCACACACACACACGTCACCACTGCTGGAGTGTTACACACACACACGTCACCACTGCTGGAGTGTTACACACACACGTCACCACTGCTGGAGTGTCACACACACACGTCACCACTGCTGGAGTGTTAACACACACATGTCACCACTGCTGGAGTGTCACACACACACGTCACCACTGCTGGAGTGTCACACACACACACACACACACGTCCTGCTGGAGTTACACACACACGTCACCACTGCTGGAGTGTTACACACACACGTCACCACTGCTGGAGTGTTACACACACACGTCACCACTGCTGGAGTGTTACACACACACGTCACCACTGCTGGAGTGTCACACAAACACACACACGTCACCATGCTGGAGTGTACACACACACACACGTCACCACTGCTGGAGTGTACACACACACACGTCACCACTGCTGGAGTGTCACACACACACGTCACCACTGCTGGAGTGTCACACACACACGTCACCACTGCTGGAGTGTCACACACACACGTCACCACTGCTGGAGTGTACACACACAGTCACCACTGCTGGAGTGTTACACACACACACGTCACCACTGCTGGAGTGTCACACACACACGTCACCACTGCTGGAGTGTCACACACACACGTCACCACTGCTGGAGTGTACACACACACACGTCACCACTGCTGGAGTGTCACACACACATGTCACCACTGCTGGAGTGTTACACACACACGTCACCACTGCTGGAGTGTCACACACACACGTCACCACTGCTGGAGTGTCACACACACACACACACACACGTCACCACTGCTGGAGTGTACACACACACGTCACCACTGCTGGAGTGTTACACACACATGTCACCACTGCTGGAGTGTTACACACACATGTCACCACTGCTGGAGTGTTACACACACACGTCACCACTGCTGGAGTGTCACACACACACACACGCGTCACCACTGCTGGAGTGTCACACACACACACGTCACCACTGCTGGAGTGTTACACACACACACACGTCACCACTGCTGGAGTGTTCACACACACACGTCACCACTGCTGGAGTGTCACACACACACGTCACCACTGCTGGAGTGTCACACACACACGTCACCACTGCTGGAGTGTTACACACACACGTCACCACTGCTGGAGTGTTACACACACACACGTCACCACTGCTGGAGTGTCACACACACACGTCACCACTGCTGGAGTGTCACACACACACGTCACCACTGCTGGAGTGTCACACACACACACGTCACCACTGCTGGAGTGTCACACACACACGTCACCACTGCTGGAGTGTCACACACACACGTCACCACTGCTGGAGTGTCACACACACACGTCACCACTGCTGGAGTGTTACACACACACGTCACCACTGCTGGAGTGTCACACACACACACGTCACCACTGCTGGAGTGTACACACACACACGTCACCACTGCTGGAGTGTACACACACACACACGTCACCACTGCTGGAGTGTTCACACACACACACGTCACCACTGCTGGAGTGTCACACACACACGTCACCACTGCTGGAGTGACACACACACACGTCACCACTGCTGGAGTGTCACACACACATGTCACCACTGCTGGAGTGTTACACACACACGTCACCACTGCTGGAGTGTTACACACACACGTCACCACTGCTGGAGTGTCACACACACACGTCACCACTGCTGGAGTGTCACACACACACGTCACCACTGCTGGAGTGTTACACACACACACGTCACCACTGCTGGAGTGTCACACACACACGTCACCACTGCTGGAGTGTCACACACACATGTCACCACTGCTGGAGTGTTACACACACACATGTCACCACTGCTGGAGTGTTACACACACACGTCACCACTGCTGGAGTGTCACCACACACACGTCACCACTGCTGGAGTGTCACACACACACACGTCACCACTGCTGGAGTGTTCACACACACACACGTCACCACTGCTGGAGTGTTACACACACACACGTCACCACTGCTGGAGTGTCACACACACATGTCACCACTGCTGGAGTGTTACACACACACGTCACCACTGCTGGAGTGTCACACACACACGTCACCACTGCTGGAGTGTCACACACACACACGTCACCACTGCTGGAGTGTTACACACACACGTCACCACTGCTGGAGTGTTACACACACAGTCACCACTGCTGGAGTCACACACACACGTCACCACTGCTGGAGTGTTACACACACACGTCACCACTGCTGGAGTGTTACACACACACGTCACCACTGCTGGAGTGTTACACACACGTCACCACTGCTGGAGTGTCACACACACACACGTCACCACTGCTGGAGTGTTACACACACACACGTCACCACTGCTGGAGTGTTACACACACACGTCACCACTGCTGGAGTGTCACACACACACACGTCACCACTGCTGGAGTGTCACACACACACGTCACCACTGCTGGAGTGTCACACACACACACATGTCACCACTGCTGGAGTGTCACACACACACGTCACCACTGCTGGAGTGTTACACACACACACATGTCACCACTGCTGGAGTGTACACACACCACGACCACTGCTGGAGTGTTACACACACACACGTCACCACTGCTGGAGTGTTACAACACACACGTCACCACTGCTGGAGTGTACACACACACACGTCACCACTGCTGGAGTGTCACAAACGCACACACACGTCACCACTGCTGGAGTGTTACACACACACGTCACCACTGCTGGAGTGTCACACACACATGTCACCACTGCTGGAGTGTCACACACACACGTCACCACTGCTGGAGTGTACACACACACACGTCACCATGCTGGAGTGTCACACACACACGTCACCACTGCTGGAGTGTCACACACAACACGTCACCACTGCTGGAGTGACACACACACACGTCACCACTGCTGGAGTGTACACACACACACGTCACACTGCTGGAGTGTCACACACACACACATGTCACCACTGCTGGAGTGTTACACACACACGTCACCACTGCTGGAGTGTTACACACACACATGTCACCACTGCTGGAGTGTCACACACACACACGTCACCACTGCTGGAGTGTCACACACACACGTCACCACTGCTGGAGTGTCACACACACACGTCACCACTGCTGGAGTGTCACACACACACGTCACTACTGCTGGAGTGTCACACACACACGTCACCACTGCTGGAGTGTCACACACACACACGTCACCACTGCTGGAGTGTCACACACACACGTCACCACTGCTGGAGTGTCACACACACACGTCACCACTGCTGGAGTGTCACACACACACGTCACCACTGCTGGAGTGTTACACACACACGTCACCACTGCTGGAGTGTTACACACACACACGTCACCACTGCTGGAGTGTACACACACACACACGTCACCACTGCTGGAGTGTTACACACACACACGTCACCACTGCTGGAGTGTTACACACACACACACGTCACCACTGCTGGAGTGTCACACACACACGTCACCACTGCTGGAGTGTACACACACACACGTCACCACTGCTGGAGTGTCACACACACACGTCACCACTGCTGGAGTGTTACACACACATGTCACCACTGCTGGAGTGTTACACACACATGTCACCACTGCTGGAGTGTCACACACACACGTCACCACTGCTGGAGTGTCACACACACACACGTCACCACTGCTGGAGTGTTACACACACACACGTCACCACTGCTGGAGTGTCACACACACACGTCACCACTGCTGGAGTGTCACACACACATGTCACCACTGCTGGAGTGTTACACACACACACGTCACCACTGCTGGAGTGTTACACACACACGTCACCACTGCTGGAGTGTCACACACACACACACGTCACCACTGCTGGAGTGTCACACACACACACGTCACCACTGCTGGAGTGTTACACACACACACGTCACCACTGCTGGAGTGTTACACACACACGTCACCACTGCTGGAGTGTCACACACACACGTCACCACTGCTGGAGTGTTACACACACACGTCACCACTGCTGGAGTGTCACACACACACGTCACCACTGCTGGAGTGTCACACACACACACACACACGTCACCACTGCTGGAGTGTTCACCACACACGTCACCACTGCTGGAGTGTACACACACACGTCACCACTGCTGGAGTGTTACACACACACGTCACCACTGCTGGAGTGTTACACACACACGTCACCACTGCTGGAGTGTCACACACACACACACACGCGTCACCACTTTGGAGGTAACACACACACACACGTCACCACTGCTGGAGTGTTCACACACACACACGTCACCACTGCTGGAGTGTCACACACACACGTCACCACTGCTGGAGTGTCACACACACACGTCACCACTGCTGGAGTGCACACACACACACGTCACCACTGCTGGAGTGTTACACACACACGTCACCACTGCTGGAGTGTTACACACACACACGTCACCACTGCTGGAGTGTCACACACACACGTCACCACTGCTGGAGTGTCACACACACACGTCACCACTGCTGGAGTGTCACACACACACACGTCACCACTGCTGGAGTGTCACACACACACGTCACCACTGCTGGAGTGTCACACACACCACGTCACCACTGCTGGAGTGTCACACACACACGTCACCACTGCTGGAGTGTTACACACACATGTCACCACTGCTGGAGTGTTACACACACACACGTCACCACTGCTGGAGTGTACACACACACACACACGTCACCACTGCTGGAGTGTTACACACACACACGTCACCACTGCTGGAGTGTTACACACACACACACGTCACCACTGCTGGAGTGTCACACACACACGTCACCACTGCTGTAGTGACACACACACACGTCACCACTGCTGGAGTGTCACACACACGTGTCACCACTGTGCTGGAGTGTCACACACACACGTCACCACTGCTGGAGTGTTACACACACACGTCACCACTGCTGGAGTGTCACACACACACGTCACCACTGCTGGGAGTGTCACACACACACGTCACCACTGCTGGAGTGTTACCACACACACGTCACCACTGCTGGAGTGTCACACACACATTCACCACTGCTGGAGTGTCACACACACACGTCACCACTGCTGGAGTGTTACACACACACACGTCACCACTGCTGGAGTGTTACACACACATGTCACCACTGCTGGAGTGTCACACACACACACGTCACCACTGCTGGAGTGTCACACACACACACGTCACCACTGCTGGAGTGTTACACACACACACGTCACCACTGCTGGAGTGTTCACACACACACGTCACCACTGCTGGAGTGTCACACACACACGTCACCACTGCTGGAGTGTACACACACATGTCACCACTGCTGGAGTGTCACACACACACGTCACCACTGCTGGAGTGTCACACACACACACACACACGTCACGACTGCTGGAGTGTTACACACACACGTCACCACTGCTGGAGTGTTACACACACATGTCACCACTGCTGGAGTGTTACACACACATGTCACCACTGCTGGAGTGTTACACACACACGTCACCACTGCTGGAGTGTCACACACACACACACGTCACCACTGCTGGAGTGTTACACACACACACGTCACCACTGCTGGAGTGTTACACACACACACGTCACCACTGCTGGAGTGTTACACACACACACGTCACCACTGCTGGAGTGTTACACACACAGTCACCACTGCTGGAGTGTTACACACACACGTCACCACTGCTGGAGTGTCACACACACACACGTCACCACTGCTGGAGTGTCACACACACACACACACGTCACCACTGCTGGAGTGTCACACACACACACACATGTCACCACTGCTGGAGTGTCACACACACACGTCACCACTGCTGGAGTGTTACACACACAACGTCACCACTGCTGGAGTGTTACACACACACGTCACCACTGCTGGAGTGACACACACACACACGTCACCACTGCTGGAGTGTCACACACACATGTCACCACTGCTGGAGTGTTACACACACATGTCACCACTGCTGGAGTGTTACACACACATGTCACCACTGCTGGAGTGTCACACACACACACGTCACCACTGCTGGAGTGTCACACACACACACGTCACCACTGCTGGAGTGTTACACACACACACGTCACCACTGCTGGAGTGTCACACACACATGTCACCACTGCTGGAGTGTCACACACACACGTCACCACTGCTGGAGTGTTACACACACATGTCACCACTGCTGGAGTGTTACACACACACGTCACCACTGCTGGAGTGTCACACACACACACACACGTCACCACTGCTGGAGTCACACACACACACGTCACCACTGCTGGAGTGTTACACACACACGTCACCACTGCTGGAGTGTTACACACACACACGTCACCACTGCTGGAGTGTCACACACACGTCACCACTGCTGGAGTGTACACACACATGTCACCACTGCTGGAGTGTCACACACACACGTCACCACTGCTGGAGTGTCACACACACACACACGTCACCACTGCTGGAGTGTTACACACACATGTCACCATGCTGGAGTGTTACACACACATGTCACCACTGCTGGAGTGTACACACACACGTCACCACTGCTGGAGTGTCACACACACACACGTCACCACTGCTGGAGTGTCACACACACACNCACACACACACACACACACACGTCACCACTGCTGGAGTGTCACACACACACACACGTCACCACTGCTGGAGTGTCACACACACACGTCACCACTGCTGGAGTGTTACACACACACACGTCACCACTGCTGGAGTGTCACACACACACGTCACCACTGCTGGAGTGTACACACACACGTCACCACTGCTGGAGTGTCACACACACACACACGTCACCACTGCTGGAGTGTCACACACACACACACGTCACCACTGCTGGAGTGTCACACACACACGTCACCACTGCTGGAGTGTCACACACACACGTCACCACTGCTGGAGTGTCACACACACACGTCACCACTGCTGGAGTGTACACACACACACGTCACCACTGCTGGAGTGTCACACACACACGTCACCACTGCTGGAGTGTCACACACACACACACACACACGTCACCACTGCTGGAGTGTCACACACACACACACACCCACACACACACACGTCACCACTGCTGGAGTGTCACACACACACGTCACCACTGCTGGAGTGTCACACACACACGTCACCACTGCTGGAGTGTTACACACACACGTCACCACTGCTGGAGTGTCACACACACGTCACCACTGCTGGAGTGTCACACACACACGTCACCACTGCTGGAGTGTCACACACACACACGTCACCACTGCTGGAGTGTTACACACACACGTCACCACTGCTGGAGTGTTACACACACACGTCACCACTGCTGGAGTGTCACACACACACGTCACCACTGCTGGAGTGTTACACACACACGTCACCACTGCTGGAGTGTTACACACACACGTCACCACTGCTGGAGTGTTACACACACACGTCACCACTGCTGGAGTGTTACACACACACACGTCACCACTGCTGGAGTGTTACACACACGTCACCACTGCTGGAGTGTCACACACACACACACGTCACCACTGCTAGTGTGTCACACACACACGTCACCACTGCTGGAGTGTCACACACACACACGTCACCACTGCTGGAGTGTACACACACACGTCACCACTGCTGGAGTGTTACACACACACGTCACCACTGCTGGAGTGTACACACACACGTCACCACTGCTGGAGTGTACACACACACACGTCACCACTGCTGGAGTGTTACACACACACACGTCACCACTGCTGGAGTGTCACACACACACGTCACCACTGCTGGAGTGTCACACACACACACGTCACCACTGCTGGAGTGTTACACACACACACGTCACCACTGCTGGAGTGTCACACACACACACGTCACCACTGCTGGAGTGTTACACACACACACGTCACCACTGCTGGAGTGTTACACACACACGTCACCACTGCTGGAGTGTCACACACACACGTCACCACTGCTGGAGTGTTACACACACACGTCACCACTGCTGGAGTGTTACACACACACACGTCACCACTGCTGGAGTGTCACACACACACACGTCACCACTGCTGGAGTGTCACACACACACGTCACCACTGCTGGAGTGTCACACACACACGTCACCACTGCTGGAGTGTCACACACACACACACGTCACCACTGCTGGAGTGTCACACACACACACGTCACCACTGCTGGAGTGTCACACACACACACATGTCACCACTGCTGGAGTGTCACACACACACGTCACCACTGCTGGAGTGTTACACACACACACGTCACCACTGCTGGAGTGTTACACACACGTCACCACTGCTGGAGTGTTACACACACACACGTCACCACTGCTGGAGTGTTACACACACACACGTCACCACTGCTGGAGTGTTACACACACACACGTCACCACTGCTGGAGTGTTACACACACACACGTCACCACTGCTGGAGTGTCACACACACACGTCACCACTGCTGGAGTGTCACACACACACGTCACCACTGCTGGAGTGTTACACACACACGTCACCACTGCTGGAGTGTCACACACACACGTCACCACTGCTGGAGTGACACACACACACGTCACCACTGCTGGAGTGTTACACACACACGTCACCACTGCTGGAGTGTTACACACACACACGTCACCACTGCTGGAGTGTCACACACACACACACACGTCACCACTGCTGGAGTGTTACACACACACGTCACCACTGCTGGAGTGTCACACACACACGTCACCACTGCTGGAGTGTCACACACACACGTCACCACTGCTGGAGTGTCACACACACACGTCACCACTGCTGGAGTGTCACACACACACGTCACCACTGCTGGAGTGTCACACACACACGTCACCACTGCTGGAGTGTCACACACACACGTCACCACTGCTGGAGTGTCACACACACACGTCACCACTGCTGGAGTGTCACACACACACGTCACCACTGCTGGAGTGTTACACACACAACGTCACCACTGCTGGAGTGTTACACACACACGTCACCACTGCTGGAGTGTTACACACACACACGTCACCACTGCTGGAGTGTTACACACACACACGTCACCACTGCTGGAGTGTTACACACACACACGTCACCACTGCTGGAGTGTCACACACACACGTCACCACTGCTGGAGTGTTACACACACACGTCACCACTGCTGGAGTGTCACACACACACGTCACCACTGCTGGAGTGACACACACACACGTCACCACTGCTGGAGTGTCACACACACACGTCACCACTGCTGGAGTGTTACACACACACGTCACCACTGCTGGAGTGTTACACACACACGTCACCACTGCTGGAGTGTTACACACACACGTCACCACTGCTGGAGTGTCACACACACACACACGTCACCACTGCTGGAGTGTTACACACACACACGTCACCACTGCTGGAGTGTCACACACACACGTCACCACTGCTGGAGTGTCACACACACACGTCACCACTGCTGGAGTGTACACACACACGTCACCACTGCTGGAGTGTTACACACACACGTCACCACTGCTGGAGTGTTACACACACACGTCACCACTGCTGGAGTGTCACACACACACACGTCACCACTGCTGGAGTGTACACACACACACACGTCACCACTGCTGGAGTGTTACACACACACACGTCACCACTGCTGGAGTGTTACACACACACGTCACCACTGCTGGAGTGTCACACACACACGTCACCACTGCTGGAGTGTTACACACACACACGTCACCACTGCTGGAGTGTTACACACACACGTCACCACTGCTGGAGTGTCACACACACACACATGTCACCACTGCTGGAGTGTCACACACACACGTCACCACTGCTGGAGTGTTACACACACACACGTCACCACTGCTGGAGTGTCACACACACACGTCACCACTGCTGGAGTGTCACACACACACACGTCACCACTGCTGGAGTTCCACACACACGTCACCACTGCTGGAGTGTTACACACACACACACGTCACCACTGCTGGAGTGTTACACACACACGTCACCACTGCTGGAGTGTTACACACCAATCACCACTGCTGGAGTGTTACACACACACACGTCACCACTGCTGGAGTGTCACACACACACACTCACCACTGCTGGAGTGTCACACACACACACGTCACCACTGCTGGAGTGTTACACACACACGTCACCACTGCTGGAGTGTTACACACACACACACGTCACCACTGCTGGAGTGTTACACACACACACGTCACCACTGCTGGAGTGTCACACACACACCGTCACCACTGCTGGAGTGTTACACACACACGTCACCACTGCTGGAGTGTCACACACACACACGTCACCACTGCTGGAGTGTTACACACACACGTCACCACTGCTGGAGTGTTACACACACACACGTCACCACTGCTGGAGTGTTACACACACACACGTCACCACTGCTGGAGTGTCACACACACACGTCACCACTGCTGGAGTGTCACACACACACACGTCACCACTGCTGGAGTGTCACACACACACACGTCACCACTGCTGGAGTGACACACACACACGTCACCACTGCTGGAGTGTCACACACACACGTCACCACTGCTGGAGTGTCACACACACACGTCACCACTGCTGGAGTGTACACACACACGTCACCACTGCTGGAGTGTTACACACACACGTCACCACTGCTGGAGTGTTACACACACGTCACCACTGCTGGAGTGTCACACACACACGTCACCACTGCTGGAGTGTCACACACACACGTCACCACTGCTGGAGTGTACACACACACGTCACCACTGCTGGAGTGTCACACACACACACGTCACCACTGCTGGAGTGTCACACACACATGTCACCACTGCTGGAGTGTTACACACACACGTCACCACTGCTGGAGTGTCACACACACACGTCACCACTGCTGGAGTGTCACACACACACACGTCACCACTGCTGGAGTGTCACACACACACACGTCACCACTGCTGGAGTGTCACACACACACACGTCACCACTGCTGGAGTGTTCACACACACACGTCACCACTGCTGGAGTGTTACACACACACACGTCACCACTGCTGGAGTGTCACACACACGTCACCACTGCTGGAGTGTACACACACACACGTCACCACTGCTGGAGTGTACACACACACGTCACCACTGCTGGAGTGTTACACACACACACGTCACCACTGCTGGAGTGTTACACACACACGTCACCACTGCTGGAGTGTTACACACACACTCACCACTGCTGGAGTGTCACACACACACGTCACCACTGCTGGAGTGTCACACACACACGTCACCACTGCTGGAGTGTTACACACACACACGTCACCACTGCTGGAGTGTCACACACACATGTCACCACTGCTGGAGTGTTACACACACACGTCACCACTGCTGGAGTGTTACACACACACACGTCACCACTGCTGGAGTGTTACACACACACACGTCACCACTGCTGGAGTGTCACACACACACCGTCACCACTGCTGGAGTGTTACACACACACGTCACCACTGCTGGAGTGTCACACACACACACGTCACCACTGCTGGAGTGTCACACACACACGTCACCACTGCTGGAGTGTCACACACACACGTCACCACTGCTGGAGTGTCACACACACACGTCACCACTGCTGGAGTGTCACACACACACACACGTCACCACTGCTGGAGTGTCACACACACACGTCACCACTGCTGGAGTGTCACACACACACGTCACCACTGCTGGAGTGTCACACACACACGTCACCACTGCTGGAGTGTTACACACACATGTCACCACTGCTGGAGTGTTACACACACACACGTCACCACTGCTGGAGTGTTACACACACACACACGTCACCACTGCTGGAGTGTTACACACACACACGTCACCACTGCTGGAGTGTTACACACACACACACGTCACCATTGCTGGAGTGTCACACACACACGTCACCACTGCTGGAGTGTTACACACACACGTCACCACTGCTGGAGTGTTACACACACACGTCACCACTGCTGGAGTGTCACACACACATGTCACCACTGCTGGAGTGTTACACACACATGTCACCACTGCTGGAGTGTTACACACACATGTCACCACTGCTGGAGTGTTACACACACACGTCACCACTGCTGGAGTGTCACACACACACACACGTCACCACTGCTGGAGTGTTAACACACACACGTCACCACTGCTGGAGTGTCACACACAAATGTCACCACTGCTGGAGTGTCACACACACACGTCACCACTGCTGGAGTGTTACACACACATGTCACCACTGCTGGAGTGTTACACACACATGTCACCACTGCTGGAGTGTTACACACACATGTCACCACTGCTGGAGTGTCACACACACACACGTCACCACTGCTGGAGTGTCACACACACACACACGTCACCACTGCTGGAGTGTTACACACACACACGTCACCACTGCTGGAGTGTTACACACACACGTCACCACTGCTGGAGTGTCAACACACATGTCACCACTGCTGGAGTGTTACACACACATGTCACCACTGCTGGAGTGTCACACACACACGTCACCACTGCTGGAGTGTTACACACACATGTCACCACTGCTGGAGTGTTACACACACACACACACACACACACACACGTCACCACTGCTGGAGTGTCACACACACACACGTCACCACTGCTGGAGTGTCACACACACACGTCACCACTGCTGGAGTGTTACACACACACACGTCACCACTGCTGGAGTGTCACACACACACGTCACCACTGCTGGAGTGTTACACACACACGTCACCACTGCTGGAGTGTCACACACACACACGTCACCACTGCTGGAGTGTCACACACACACACACACGTCACCACTGCTGGAGTGTCACACACACGTCACCACTGCTGGAGTGTACACACACACGTCACCACTGCTGGAGTGTCACACACACACGTCACCACTGCTGGAGTGTCACACACACACACGTCACCACTGCTGGAGTGTCACACACACACACGTCACCACTGCTGGAGTGTCACACACACACACACACGTCACCACTGCTGGAGTGTCACACACACACACACACACACACACACACGTCACCACTGCTGGAGTGTCACACACACACGTCACCACTGCTGGAGTGTCACACACACACGTCACCACTGCTGGAGTGTTACACACACACGTCACCACTGCTGGAGTGTCACACACACACGTCACCACTGCTGGAGTGTCACACACACACGTCACCACTGCTGGAGTGTCACACACACACACGTCACCACTGCTGGAGTGTTACACACACACGTCACCACTGCTGGAGTGTTACACACACACGTCACCACTGCTGGAGTGTCACACACACACGTCACCACTGCTGGAGTGTTACACACACACGTCACCACTGCTGGAGTGTTACACACACACGTCACCACTGCTGGAGTGTCACACACACACGTCACCACTGCTGGAGTGTTACACACACACACGTCACCACTGCTGGAGTGTTACACACACGTCACCACTGCTGGAGTGTCACACACACACGTCACCACTGCTGGAGTGTCACACACACACGTCACCACTGCTGGAGTGTCACACACACACACGTCACCACTGCTGGAGTGTCACACACACACACACACACGTCACCACTGCTGGAGTGTTACACACACACACGTCACCACTGCTGGAGTGTTACACACACACGTCACCACTGCTGGAGTGTCACACACACACGTCACCACTGCTGGAGTGTTACACACACACGTCACCACTGCTGGAGTGTCACACACACACGTCACCACTGCTGGAGTGTTACACACACACGTCACCACTGCTGGAGTGTTACACACACACACACACACACACACACACGTCACCACTGCTGGAGTGTCACACACACACACGTCACCACTGCTGGAGTGTCACACACACACGTCACCACTGCTGGAGTGTTACACACACACACGTCACCACTGCTGGAGTGTCACACACACACGTCACCACTGCTGGAGTGTTACACACACACACGTCACCACTGCTGGAGTGTCACACACACACGTCACCACTGCTGGAGTGTCACACACACACACACACGTCACCACTGCTGGAGTGTCACACACACGTCACCACTGCTGGAGTGTCACACACACACGTCACCACTGCTGGAGTGTCACACACACACGTCACCACTGCTGGAGTGTCACACACACACGTCACCACTGCTGGAGTGTCACACACACACACGTCACCACTGCTGGAGTGTCACACACACACACACACACGTCACCACTGCTGGAG
Source organism: Procambarus virginalis (assembly GCA_020271785.1). Lineage (NCBI taxonomy): Eukaryota > Metazoa > Arthropoda > Malacostraca > Decapoda > Cambaridae > Procambarus > Procambarus virginalis. Next base: position 79,277 of record WNGS01167729.1, on the reverse strand, counting down.
TGTCACACACACACACACCACACACACACGTCACCACTGCTGGAGTGTCACACACACACGTCACCACTGCTGGAGTGTCACACACACACGTCACCACTGCTGGAGTGTTACACACACACGTCACCACTGCTGGAGTGTCACACACACACGTCACCACTGCTGGAGTGTCACACACACACGTCACCACTGCTGGAGTGTCACACACACACACGTCACCACTGCTGGAGTGTTACACACACACGTCACCACTGCTGGAGTGTTACACACACACGTCACCACTGCTGGAGTGTCACACACACACGTCACCACTGCTGGAGTGTCACACACACACGTCACCACTGCTGGAGTGTTACACACACACGTCACCACTGCTGGAGTGTTACACACACACGTCACCACTGCTGGAGTGTTACACACACACACACGTCACCACTGCTGGAGTGTCACACACACGTCACCACTGCTGGAGTGTCACACACACACACACGTCACCACTGCTGGAGTGTCACACACACGTCACCACTGCTGGAGTGTCACACACACACACACGTCACCACTGCTGGAGTGTTACACACACACGTCACCACTGCTGGAGTGTTACACACACACGTCACCACTGCTGGAGTGTTACACACACACACGTCACCACTGCTGGAGTGTCACACACACACACGTCACCACTGCTGGAGTGTCACACACACACACGTCACCACTGCTGGAGTGTTACACACACACGTCACCACTGCTGGAGTGTTACACACACACACGTCACCACTGCTGGAGTGTTACACACACACACGTCACCACTGCTGGAGTGTCACACACACACACGTCACCACTGCTGGAGTGTCACACACACACACGTCACCACTGCTGGAGTGTTACACACACACGTCACCACTGCTGGAGTGTCACACACACACACGTCACCACTGCTGGAGTGTCACACACACACGTCACCACTGCTGGAGTGTTACACACACACGTCACCACTGCTGGAGTGTCACACACACACGTCACCACTGCTGGAGTGTTACACACACACACGTCACCACTGCTGGAGTGTCACACACACACGTCACCACTGCTGGAGTGTCACACACACACACGTCACCACTGCTGGAGTGTCACACACACACAGTCACCACTGCTGGAGTGTCACACACACACGTCACCACTGCTGGAGTGTCACACACACACGTCACCACTGCTGGAGTGTCACACACACACACGTCACCACTGCTGGAGTGTCACACACACACGTCACCACTGCTGGAGTGTCACACACACACGTCACCACTGCTGGAGTGACACAACACACGTCACCACTGCTGGAGTGTTACACACACACACGTCACCACTGCTGGAGTGTCACACACACACACGTCACCACTGCTGGAGTGTCACACACACACACGTCACCACTGCTGGAGTGTTACACACACACACACGTCACCACTGCTGGAGTGTCACACACACACGTCACCACTGCTGGAGTGTCACACACACACGTCACCACTGCTGGAGTGTACACACACACACGTCACCACTGCTGGAGTGTCACACACACGTCACCACTGCTGGAGTGTACACACACACACACGTCACCACTGCTGGAGTGTCACACACACACGTCACCACTGCTGGAGTGTCACACACACACACGTCACCACTGCTGGAGTGTTACACACACACGTCACCACTGCTGGAGTGTTACACACACACGTCACCACTGCTGGAGTGTTCACACACACACGTCACCACTGCTGGAGTGTCACACACACACACGTCACCACTGCTGGAGTGTCACACACACACACGTCACCACTGCTGGAGTGTTACACACACACGTCACCACTGCTGGAGTGTTCACACACACACACGTCCCACTGCTGGAGTGTTCACACACACACGTCACCACTGCTGGAGTGTCACACACACACGTCACCACTGCTGGAGTGTCACACACACACGTCACCACTGCTGGAGTGTCACACACACACACGTCACCACTGCTGGAGTGTCACACACACAACACGTCACCACTGCTGGAGTGTACACACACACACGTCACCACTGCTGGAGTGTCACACACACACGTCACCACTGCTGGAGTGTCACACACCACACGTCACCACTGCTGGAGAGTGTCACACACACACGTCACCACTGCTGGAGTGTTACACCACACACGTCACCACTGCTGGAGTGTCACACACACGTCACCACTGCTGGAGTGTCACACACACACACGTCACCACTGCTGGAGTGTCACACACACGTCACCACTGCTGGAGTGTCACACACACACACACGTCACCACTGCTGGAGTGTTACACACACACGTCACCACTGCTGGAGTGTTACACACACACGTCACCACTGCTGGAGTGTACACACACACACGTCACCACTGCTGGAGTGTTCACACACACACGTCACCACTGCTGGAGTGTCACACACACACACGTCACCACTGCTGGAGTGTCACACACACACGTCACCACTGCTGGAGTGTACACACACACACACGTCACCACTGCTGGAGTGTACACACACACACGTCACCACTGCTGGAGTGTCACACACACACGTCACCACTGCTGGAGTGTTACACACACACACGTCACCACTGCTGGAGTGTACACACACACACGTCACCACTGCTGGAGTGTTACACACACACGTCACCACTGCTGGAGTGTACACACACACACACGTCACCACTGCTGGAGTGTACACACACACGTCACCACTGCTGGAGTGTCACACACACACACGTCACCACTGCTGGAGTGTAACACACACACACGTCACCACTGCTGGAGTGTCACACACACACGTCACCACTGCTGGAGTGTCACACACACACGTCACCACTGCTGGAGTGTCACACACACACACGTCACCACTGCTGGAGTGTCACACACACACGTCACCACTGCTGGAGTGTCACACACACACGTCACCACTGCTGGAGTGTCACACACACACGTCACCACTGCTGGAGTGTTACACACACACACGTCACCACTGCTGGAGTGTTACACACACACACACGTCACCACTGCTGGAGTGTTACACACACACACGTCACCACTGCTGGAGTGTTCACACACACACACGTCACCACTGCTGGAGTGTCACACACACACGTCACCACTGCTGGAGTGTTACACACACACGTCACCACTGCTGGAGTGTTACACACACACACACACCACACACGTCACCACTGCTGGAGTGTCACACACACACGTCACCACTGCTGGAGTGTCACACACACACACACGTCACCACTGCTGGAGTGTCACACACACGTCACCACTGCTGGAGTGTCACACACACACACACGTCACCACTGCTGGAGTGTTACACACACACGTCACCACTGCTGGAGTGTTACACACACACGTCACCACTGCTGGAGTGTTACACACACACACGTCACCACTGCTGGAGTGTCACACACACACACGTCACCACTGCTGGAGTGTCACACACACACACGTCACCACTGCTGGAGTTTACACACACACGTCACCACTGCTGGAGTGTTACACACACACACGTCACCACTGCTGGAGTGTCACACACACACGTCACCACTGCTGGAGTGTCACACACACACACGTCACCACTGCTGGAGTGTTACACACACACACGTCACCACTGCTGGAGTGTCACACACACACGTCACCACTGCTGGAGTGTCACACACACACGTCACCACTGCTGGAGTGTTACACACACACGTCACCACTGCTGGAGTGTTACACACACACGTCACCACTGCTGGAGTGTACACACACACGTCACCACTGCTGGAGTGTCACACACACACACGTCACCACTGCTGGAGTGTTACACACACACACGTCACCACTGCTGGAGTGTTACACACACACACGTCACCACTGCTGGAGTGTCACACACACACACGTCACCACTGCTGGAGTGTCACACACACACGTCACCACTGCTGGAGTGTTACACACACACGTCACCACTGCTGGAGTGTCACACACACACGTCACCACTGCTGGAGTGTCACACACACACACACACGTCACCACTGCTGGAGTGTCACACACACACACGTCACCACTGCTGGAGTGTCACACACACACACACATGTCGTCACACTGCTGGAGTGTCACACACACAGTCACCACTGCTGGAGTGTTACACACACACGTCACCACTGCTGGAGTGTCACACACACACGTCACCACTGCTGGAGTGTACACACACACACGTCACCACTGCTGGAGTGTCACACACACACGTCACCACTGCTGGAGTGTTACACACACACACGTCACCACTGCTGGAGTGTTACACACACACACGTCACCACTGCTGGAGTGTTACACACACACGTCACCACTGCTGGAGTGTCACACACACACGTCACCACTGCTGGAGTGTCACACACACACGTCACCACTGCTGGAGTGTCACACACACACGTCACCACTGCTGGAGTGTCACACACACACGTCACCACTGCTGGAGTGACACACACACACGTCACCACTGCTGGAGTGTCACACACACACACGTCACCACTGCTGGAGTGTTACACACACACACGTCACCACTGCTGGAGTGTCACACACACACACAGTCACCACTGCTGGAGTGTTACACACACACGTCACCACTGCTGGAGTGTCACACACACACGTCACCACTGCTGGAGTGTCACACACACACGTCACCACTGCTGGAGTGTCACACACACACGTCACCACTGCTGGAGTGTCACACACACACGTCACCACTGCTGGAGTGTCACACACACACACGTCACCACTGCTGGAGTGTCACACACACACGTCACCACTGCTGGAGTGTCACACACACACGTCACCACTGCTGGAGTGTCACACACACACGTCACCACTGCTGGAGTGTTACACACACACGTCACCACTGCTGGAGTGTTACACACACACGTCACCACTGCTGGAGTGTTACACACACACACACGTCACCACTGCTGGAGTGTTACACACACACGTCACCACTGCTGGAGTGTTACACACACACACACGTCACCACTGCTGGAGTGTCACACACACACGTCACCACTGCTGGAGTGTTACACACACACGTCACCACTGCTGGAGTGTTACACACACACGTCACCACTGCTGGAGTGTCACACACACACACGTCACCACTGCTGGAGTGTCACACACACACGTCACCACTGCTGGAGTGTTACACACACACGTCACCACTGCTGGAGTGTTACACACACACGTCACCACTGCTGGAGTGTTACACACCACACGTCACCACTGCTGGAGTGTCACACACACACACACACGTCACCACTGCTGGAGTGTTACACACACACGTCACCACTGCTGGAGTGTCACACACACACGTCACCACTGCTGGAGTGTCACACACACACGTCACCACTGCTGGAGTGTTACACACACACGTCACCACTGCTGGAGTGTTACACACACACGTCACCACTGCTGGAGTGTTACACACACACGTCACCACTGCTGGAGTGTCACACACACACACGTCACCACTGCTGGAGTGTCACACACACACACGTCACCACTGCTGGAGTGTTACACACACACACGTCACCACTGCTGGAGTGTACACACACACGTCACCACTGCTGGAGTGTCAAACACACATGTCACCACTGCTGGAGTGTTACACACACACGTCACCACTGCTGGAGTGTCACACACACACGTCACCACTGCTGGAGTGTTACACACACATGTCACCACTGCTGGAGTGTTACACACACACACCACACACACACACCACACACACACACACACCACACGTCACCACTGCTGGAGTGTCACACACACACACACGTCACCACTGCTGGAGTGTCACACACACACGTCACCACTGCTGGAGTGTCACACACACACGTCACCACTGCTGGAGTGTCACACACACACGTCACCACTGCTGGAGTGTTACACACACACGTCACCACTGCTGGAGTGTCACACACACACACNCACACACACATGTCACCAATGCTGGAGTGTTACACACACATGTCACCACTGCTGGAGTGTTACACACACATGTCACCACTGCTGGAGTGTCACACACACATACACACGTCACCACTGCTGGAGTGTCACACACACACACGTCACCACTGCTGGAGTGTTACACACACACACGTCACCACTGCTGGAGTGTCACACACACACGTCACCACTGCTGGAGTGTCACACACACGTCACCACTGCTGGAGTGTTACACACACATGTCACCACTGCTGGAGTGTCACACACACACGTCACCACTGCTGGAGTGTCACACACACACACACACACACACGTCACCACTGCTGGAGTGTCACACACACACACGTCACCACTGCTGGAGTGTTACACACACACACGTCACCACTGCTGGAGTGTTACACACACACATGTCACCACTGCTGGAGTGTTACACACACACACGTCACCACTGCTGGAGTGTCACACACACACACGTCACCACTGCTGGAGTGTTACACACACACATGTCACCACTGCTGGAGTGTCACACACACACGTCACCACTGCTGGAGTGTTACACACACACACGTCACCACTGCTGGAGTGTTACACACACACATGTCACCACTGCTGGAGTGTTACACACACATGTCACCACTGCTGGAGTGTCACACACACACACGTCACCACTGCTGGAGTGTCACACACACACACGTCACCACTGCTGGAGTGTTACACACACACACGTCACCACTGCTGGAGTGTTACACACACACACGTCACCACTGCTGGAGTGTCACACACACATGTCACCACTGCTGGAGTGTTACACACACATGTCACCACTGCTGGAGTGTCACACACACACGTCACCACTGCTGGAGTGTCACACACACACACACGTCACCACTGCTGGAGTGTTACACACACATGTCACCACTGCTGGAGTGTTACACACACATGTCACCACTGCTGGAGTGTTACACACACATGTCACCACTGCTGGAGTGTTACACACACACGTCACCACTGCTGGAGTGTCACACACACACACGTCACCACTGCTGGAGTGTTACACACACACACACGTCACCACTGCTGGAGTGTTACACACACACACGTCACCACTGCTGGAGTGTTACACACACACACACACGTCACCACTGCTGGAGTGTTACACACACACATGTCACCACTGCTGGAGTGTTACACACACACGTCACCACTGCTGGAGTGTCACACACACACACACGTCACCACTGCTGGAGTGTCACACACACACATGTCACCACTGCTGGAGTGTCACACACACACGTCACCACTGCTGGAGTGTTACACACACACGTCACCACTGCTGGAGTGTTACACACACACGTCACCACTGCTGGAGTGACACACACACACACGTCACCACTGCTGGAGTGTCACACACACATGTCACCACTGCTGGAGTGTTACACACACATGTCACCACTGCTGGAGTGTTACACACACATGTCACCACTGCTGGAGTGTCACACACACACGTCACCACTGCTGGAGTGTCACACACACACACGTCACCACTGCTGGAGTGTTACACACACACACGTCACCACTGCTGGAGTGTCACACACACATGTCACCACTGCTGGAGTGTCACACACACATGTCACCACTGCTGGAGTGTTACACACACATGTCACCACTGCTGGAGTGTTACACACACACGTCACCACTGCTGGAGTGTCACACACACACACACGTCACCACTGCTGGAGTGTCACACACACACACGTCACCACTGCTGGAGTGTTACACACACACACACGTCACCACTGCTGGAGTGTTACACACACACGTCACCACTGCTGGAGTGTTACACACACACGTCACCACTGCTGGAGTGTCACACACACACACGTCACCACTGCTGGAGTGTTACACACACACACGTCACCACTGCTGGAGTGTTACACACACATGTCACCACTGCTGGAGTGTTACACACACATGTCACCACTGCTGGAGTGTCACACACACACACGTCACCACTGCTGGAGTGTCACACACACACACGTCACCACTGCTGGAGTGTTACACACACACACGTCACCACTGCTGGAGTGTTACACACACACACACGTCACCACTGCTGGAGTGTCACACACACATGTCACCACTGCTGGAGTGTTACACACACATGTCACCACTGCTGGAGTGTCACACACACACGTCACCACTGCTGGAGTGTCACACACACACACACACACGTCACCACTGCTGGAGTGTTACACACACATGTCACCACTGCTGGAGTGTTACACACACATGTCACCACTGCTGGAGTGTTACACACACATGTCACCACTGCTGGAGTGTTACACACACACGTCACCACTGCTGGAGTGTCACACACACACACACGTCACCACTGCTGGAGTGTTACACACACACACGTCACCACTGCTGGAGTGTACACACACACACACGTCACCACTGCTGGAGTGTTACACACACACACACGTCACCACTGCTGGAGTGTTACACACACACATGTCACCACTGCTGGAGTGTTACACACACACGTCACCACTGCTGGAGTGTCACACACACACACACGTCACCACTGCTGGAGTGTCACACACACACACACACGTCACCACTGCTGGAGTGTCACACACACACACATGTCACCACTGCTGGAGTGTCACACACACACGTCACCACTGCTGGAGTGTTACACACACACGTCACCACTGCTGGAGTGTTACACACACACGTCACCACTGCTGTAGTGACACACACACACACGTCACCACTGCTGGAGTGTCACACACACATGTCACCACTGCTGGAGTGTTACACACACATGTCACCACTGCTGGAGTGTTACACACACACGTCACCACTGCTGGAGTGTCACACACACACGTCACCACTGCTGGAGTGTCACACACACACACGTCACCACTGCTGGAGTGTTACACACACACACGTCACCACTGCTGGAGTGTCACACACACATGTCACCACTGCTGGAGTGTCACACACAACATGTCACCACTGCTGGAGTGTTACACACACATGTCACCACTGCTGGAGTGTTACACACACACGTCACCACTGCTGGAGTGTCACACACACACACACACGTCACCACTGCTGGAGTGTCACACACACACACACGTCACCACTGCTGGAGTGTTACACACACACACGTCACCACTGCTGGAGTGTTACACACACACGTCACCACTGCTGGAGTGTCACACACACATGTCACCACTGCTGGAGTGTTACACACACATGTCACCACTGCTGGAGTGTCACACACACACGTCACCACTGCTGGAGTGTCACACACACACACACACACACGTCACCACTGCTGGAGTGTCACACACACACACGTCACCACTGCTGGAGTGTTACACACACACACGTCACCACTGCTGGAGTGTTACACACACACATGTCACCACTGCTGGAGTGTTACACACACACACGTCACCACTGCTGGAGTGTCACACACACACACGTCCACTGCTGGAGTGTTACACACACATGTCACCACTGCTGGAGTGTCACACACACACGTCACCACTGCTGGAGTGTTACACACACACACACGTCACCACTGCTGGAGTGTTACACACACACATGTCACCACTGCTGGAGTGACACACACACACGTCACCACTGCTGGAGTGTTACACACACACACGTCACCACTGCTGGAGTGTTACACACATACATGTCACCACTGCTGGAGTGTTACACACACACACGTCACCACTGCTGGAGTGTC